>CM065489.1:50616303-50780427 GCA_004115045.4 Sinella curviseta | reverse complement strand
TAGCATTCTTAAGGTTTTCCTTTTTAGGAAATAAGGAAATCTCATTTTACCTCTCATTTCTATGATTAGCTAATTGCTCTTTTGCCATCACAACCTTGTTGCAAATTATGCAGTAAGGGAGTCGTTTGGGTTTGGAAAGGCCCTTGCAGTTGTGGACGCGCGCCAGGTGAACCTTAACCCTGAAACGAAAGTTGAACGTCATTGTGCAATGGGGGCACATGTACCTGGGCATTTGAGTCCCCTTCTCGATTACGTGGTTATCTATGCCTGATTTCGTTAGGGTGAACTGCCCACAAATGCACTCCCAAGCTTTGGCAATATGATTGAATCCAGCCATGGCGTGCGCCTCAGTTTTTATTATTGGCGAGATCCTTTTACGTTTCCCCGACTTGTCCAAATCCTGTGCTTCGTACACTGCGCCATTAATATTGCAAAATGTGGCGGTACGCAACACTGGCATTTCATTTCCCTAAGTTGGAACATTTTGGGAACACGATTAAAGCTACTTTCTATCATACTTGCGCAATACATAGTAATACTAAGATAATATGAAGGGTCAAAAAATAACTAACTTCAGGCAGGATGCAATCTACGCTACTATTCACCTCATCACTTGAAGTCTCGTCTACATCTAGCAAGACTTCATGTTCTTCATCGTCCATGGTCACTGCTGTGGTCACTACTCTTTCATTTACAGGAGGATTGATTGACTTTGGCCTGCCTGTCACCCAAACCTGTTAGACAGATTAAAAATTATCGCACTATTAACTTTCCTGTTAGTGATTACTATTTTTATGTATGACCACTCACTGTATTGTTGATGGTATGAATGTATTGAACATCATCTTCATCGTACTCTTTGTCGTCGGTTGGGGTGGTGGCGCATCCGCTTTCACTCTCACAATCAGAATGACTATCAAGAGTAGCAATTGAGTCGCGAGGAGAAAGAGAACTGCGAGAAGCACAACTTTCACCTTCTGGGGGAACTGTCCCCATTACATCCTCGCCACCTACACGTATGTAAATCATCCCCCATACCCAATACACTATCAACCAGAACGGGAGGATGTGTTGGAGAAGCACTCGCTCCTATTTGCTCCCGGATTGAATAAAGTAGCTGGAGCACCTTGCAAACTAAGCATCTCTTTTCTATAATTTCGTGTCTGAAGGATTCGTGCTCCATGATATCAACTTTAGCGTCAGCCAAGCTGACGATTACAGATGGACGATTATTCACAGGATCAGTATGCATAACTACTCAGGTTACGCACTGATGATGATATAACACGCAAAATTTAATTACTAAAACTCTTAACTGAGATAATTTCTGCAGAGGAAAACGATTTATAGCGTTTCACTTGAGTGCGGATTTGAGATTAAAGCCTTTCCTCCAAGTCTCTTCCTGACTACGTGACTGTCCAATTTTTTAAATCATAGTTTACTTATTTCTACTTTCCATCGCGGGAGAGGTTGCCTTATGCTCCGGGGAAGGATGTTTAAGAGCTTAAAATATTTTTTTACATTCCTGAACGGTTGTTAGTCGTGGATATGGTGATGATGACAAGAGTCAAGTTGAGCTACGTGGGTCATGTTTCATGTAGTCATGTTTCATGTAAAAAGTTGTTGGGTTGATGGAAGCGGATTTGTTCTCTTTTTTCTCTTCCTTCATTCATGCAACAAGACAAAAAAAGCTGAGCTTGCATTCATGCATCCCTAATCCCTATTCACTATTATTATATTAGTGTCTGAGAACAAAAAAAATAACACTATATGCGTTTGTCATTTCTTATGAGTTGGAAAGGCTTTGTTAGAAGGATAGCATTGTTGACGATCATTTTTTGAACTTGCGACCTTGTTTATTGCTGTAGTTTCGGACGGAGGTGATCAAGGCGATGATGATAGTTGCATGGATTTTCTTCTTAAATTTTTTATTGAATACTGGAATGGTTTTTTATCCTCTCCATCCACTCCATTTCCTCCACCACATATCCAACCGCCTCCAATTCTGCAAGAGATTAGAATGCACTCCGATATGACAACAGACAACGACGCGTCTCGTAATACCCCAGGAAGGTATCTGCTCTGCAGCAGTCTGTCCAGATATAGAGTAAATCTATCCATTCTGCTACCATAAATGTAAAGATTCTGGATATTAGAAATGACCAAGTTAAGTCAGGTTATCATTATCAAGTGCATAACAACGAGAAAGAGATGAGCGCAAATGGTTCAGCTTTTAGCCTCCTCCCCGAAACGCATTCCTGTGCAATTTTCTTTTAGACTTTAAAACTCCGTAAATCGAAAAGATGTCATCCAATCAGTCTGATTATGATTTCCCTTTTATAACAGTTATGCGTGAAAAGTCTGAATATGCAGTCTGATTTCAGGTGTGACCTTGGGAAATCTGTCTAATTGTCGCATTGAGTCTTTCCCATTTAATGTACGCGAAATTTTCTTTTGATTTATTTATCGGAACATTCGCTCCTTGTAACAAGGATTATTCAAATTCTGTAAAGAATATAATCTAAATTGTTCAACGTGCGCTATCCTGTCATTAATCCACTACAAGGACTGTATTCCCACTGACCGCTAAACGTTCTTGCTTTTTGTCTACACGGCAGTATCATATCCATCATAATTTGTAGTCAATAAAGTGTAAACTGGTTCACTGTAAATAACGTTGCAAAGATAAATGTTCCAAGTGACTTGGCATAATTATAAATAGTCATATAGTTACTCCGTGAAGCATAAACTCAAAGATGCATCGTCTGGTGAGCTGAAATTGGATTCTTGAAATGCGCAGGCGCTATAACGACAAGGCCAAGAGGATACTCCAGTTCACAAGCATTACGATATGTTCATAAGGATACATTGTTAGCAGGTGAACAAGAACGATGTTTTTTGTACATGAGTCATGTAACATGACTACTTAACATGACATATATACATATATTCATTAGCCATTATACATTGCATTAAGATATTGAACAGTTTAAAAAAATTACGACAGACAACACAATTAATTTGTTCAATTCTTTGTTTTTAAACGCTTCCATTTTTATTTTGCTTTCGCTCCTGTGCGCGCGCAGGAAATCGCGTAAAAGTCAGAATAATATTTATAATTTTTTTTGTAACACTTCAGTTTTCTATCCTCCTGACAGGCATTCATAAATCATGATATTTATCTCATGCGTTAACGATACCATAAGGATAGACTAGTTATTTTGCAACAAGCACTACTACTGATAAGTATGAATCTTCCAACTACTAATCTCTCTACTCATTTTTCTACGTAGGTAATAATACCAGTATTTAAGAGATATTGCTAATTATTAATTATCACTGCAGTTAGTTGAATCGGTAACAGTTTCTTGCTGTCACTTAAGTACGCAGCCATCTTCATCGCAGTCTCATTAACGCGAGTGTGACTTTTGTAATAGGAGCGGCAGGTAAAATGCAGAAATGCTCGTTAGCTAAAGTTTTATGTAGAAAAATTATCTTTTGATTTAATTGCGGGGCTTGCGTCCCTTACAAACAAGACATTTAACAGTTCGAGGAAGATCGGATCTGAAATCCTTCTTCAGCGCATCCGTCAGGCCAACTCTCGAAACCACTACATGCGAATTGACCATTTACTTTTCGTGCATTCGCATCCAATTTGGGCCATGAGATAAAAACGGTTCTTGAAGCTACGCAAAGGTCCTTGTGCCCTTTGTAACATTTTGTAACAACATTAGTTACATTTGTACAAATTATCAATTAATAAAAGAATTTTAAGCCAGTCTCCAGTATAAATGGTAGTCACAACAATTCACGCTTGGATTGCGCGCATCACACCATACGTTCATGTGGATACACATGGCTACCATAGTCTCAGACTACTTGTTAGTGTCGTTTGATTGTATTCCTAGGAAGGAACGTATTTGTCAAGATATCCACTTACTCCAACCCAATAATCCTAATCCTTTCACCTTTGTACATAGGTATTATACTTTTTTCACCTCCAATTGTTTTCACCTCCCTCCTCTTTGTTTTGTTGTCTGCCTTGTTTTGATGATGATTTAATTATTTCACAAAAAACCAGAAAAAAAACATTAGTTCTTCTAGATTTACCTGAGAGGACGTCAAAACAAGGACAATTATTATTATTACTCTTATTACTGTATATACAAAGTACATATTATATGTAGTTAGCTTTAATTATTGTACCAACAACTGTAATAACAGAACATATTTATATTTTATGCAGTAGCTAAAGTAGTACAATAGTTAAGTTATCACCTAAGGCACTATTTCACAAGCAGTACCTCAGCCAAACTCATGAATCTATCAATTTCTCGAAAGCCATTTTTCAACATCATTTTACTTACTTACTAGAGTTCAAAAGATATTATAAATTAATTACTATACTGTAGTTAGCTGAATAGGTAAAAGTTTCTTGCTGTCACTTGCATAGACATTATCATCGCAGTCTCTCATTAACTCGTTTCTCGTATGACTTGTTAGTAGTAGCAGGAACAGCTAAAATGCAGAACTGTTCTCTAGCAAACGTTATTTGTTGTAATTTATCTTTTGATTTAATTGCGGGGCTTTCGTCCCTTAAAAACAAACAAAATTTTTGTCAAATGAACCAAACTTGAAGATCTGAAGTCTTTCTGTAGCGCAATCCATCAGGCCAACTCTCGCAAGCAAAACATGCGAATAGACCATTTAACTTACATGCATTCTGAAGGGAATTTGGGTCACGAAACCGGAACAATTTTGATTTTGCGAATAGCAGTCTAGTACCAGGTGTCTATTTAGACACCTAAAGTGTCTATTTAGACACTCTGAAAAGGTGTCTATTTAGACACCTAAAAGTGTCTATTTAGACAATTTCGAATAATTAATTATTTAGGTGTCTAAATAGACACTCTGAGTGTCTAAATAGACACCTTTGTGTATTTATTAAATATTTTCTAGGTGTCTAAATAGACACTTTGGGGTGTCTAAATAGACACCTAAAATCATTTAATTGAAATAGCGCATGAACTAACTGCAGTAAATTTATGAAAAAATAGTAGAACAATCAGAAAAAAATGCTCGATTTTCTGAAACTAACATCATAAATTTTAGTTGAATACTTTTTGAAATATTTAATTAACAAAAAATAATTATAATTAATTAAATATCTACCAAACCAACCGGTAGAAATTTTTTATTTTTTCACGGAAATTAGCAAATTTCACGCACTTTAAGAAAATATACTCCTTTTGATGCGAGCTCTGTCCTGGAAGACAGGATTAACCAATTTTCATGTCCTCCAATGTAGAAATGATGCTTATTTTAATTTAGCGGCAGTATATGAAGAGCTCGCATCAAAACTAGTATATTTTCTTAAAGTTCGTGAAATTTGCTAATTTCTGTGAAAAAATAAAAAATTTCTACCGGTTGGTTTGGTAGATATTTAATTAATTATAATTATTTTTTGTTAATTAAATATTTCAAAAAGTATTCAACTAAAATTTATGATGTTAGTTTCAGAAAATCGAGCATTTTTTTCTGATTGCTCTACTATTTTTTCATAAATTTACTGCAGTTAGTTCATGCGCTATTTCAATTAAATGATTTTAGGTGTCTATTTAGACACCCCAAAGTGTCTATTTAGACACCTAGAAAATATTTAATAAATACACAAAGGTGTCTATTTAGACACTCAGAGTGTCTATTTACACACCAAAAAGTGTCTATTTAGACACCTAAATAATTAATTATTCGAAATTATCTAAATAGACACTTTTAGGTGTCTAAATAGACACCTTTTCAGAGTGTCTAAATAGACACTTTAGGTGTCTAAATAGACACCTGGTACTAGACTGAATAGCCACAGGTGCCCTTTCTAACATTTTGTATCAACTTTAGTTCAATATTTACAAATTAGCAATTAATTTAGCAATATTAAGCGAGTCTCCAGTTTAGATTGTGGTCGTATAATTTCATGTTTGGAATGCGCGCATTATTTATGACTTCTGATGTTAATGATGAATGAGTACAAGCATTGAGAGCAGCACACAGCAGGCAATATTTTTCTCGCTAAAAAATCATTGCATTTTATTTTCAACATGTTATTTTATGTTCGTTACCACAATTAACTAATTGTATAGTTGAGTCATTTAGTTAAATCTTAGAAATAAATAGCATTCACACTCTCTCCACAGCAGCGGAGCGTTTATAGCAATCGGCGCAGAAGAGTCAGCGTCTCTGCAGAGCAAAAAAATGACCCCGGCGCTTTGAGTAGACTTTGACGAGAAAGGAAAAAGAGGAAGGAATGATGTTGAAAGCGTATATTCCAAAAAAATATTCTTATACTCACCTCCACTACACACTTATCTTATGTCTTCTTATCCTTAATTTTATCCAGTATTACGTTTCGTATGACGCTACAAAAAAAACCTAGGATGTACTCCCACTGATTCAACTTTGCTTTGCAAACGAAAAAAGGGAGACGAACCCTCCACACATTTCATGTGCTTTTTTATCCTCTCCATCCACTCCGTTTCCTCCACCACTCTTCCAACTGCATCCACTCCAAAAGCCTCCAATCATCTTACGCAAATGAAATGACACTTTTCAGTGACGGCGACCCATCTCGCATTACCCCAGAGTACAACCACGTCTTCTGCAGTATTTCAGTAAACTAAAGTAATTGATAAAGAGAATGGAGTTGTCACACAATTAATCAGTCTGATTGCGATTTCCCTTGTTTGAAAATCACACAAAAAAAATCCGCTGATTCCACTGAGCCAGATTTCAGGTGCGATCTAGAGAGACCTTGCTAATTGGCATAGTGACATAACCTCCCCTCTTCAATGTGCGTGAAAAGTTTCTTTTGATTTATTTATCGGAACTCTCGCTCCTTGAAACAAGGATTATTCAAATGCTGAAGGAGTACAATCTGAATTGTTCAACGTGCGCTATCCAGTCAATAATCCGCTGCAAGGACAGTATTCCCACTGACCGATAACTTTTCTTGCTTATATTCTGCACAACGGTATCATATCCATCCTAATTTGTAGTTAATACAACGTAAATTTGCTCAGTGTACATAATGTTGCAAAGATAAATGTTCCAAGCGAATTGAGATAATTATAACAAGATAACAAGTCAACAGTTTCAGTTACTCCATATGAAGCATAAACTCAAAGATGCAGTCTGATGAGCCGAAATGGGATCCATGAAATCCGCACGCGCTAATGACAAGGCCATAGCTATGGCTATGCATAGAAGGACACATGGGTTTAGAATATGAACAACAACGGTTTTTTGTACATGACCAATTCGCTTATATTCATTAGCCATTATTCATTTCATATTATGCTTTTTTTGACATTTACATTATTTTTTAACAATGGAGAAATAATTACAACACAATACAACCCATTGTTAAATTCTTGTTTAAAACGCTTTCATTTTTATTTTTTCCGCTCCTGCGCGCGCGCATGAAATCGCCGTAAAAGTCAGAATAATATTTATAATTTTTTTTGTAACGACGACAACGACGACGATCGACACACACACACGCAAACGTGTTTGATTTTTTCTTTTCTTTGTTTTTTCTTAAAGAAGATTTAGAGTTTTTCACTGTTTATGTGAGGACGACGACGAAGTAGATAATAGAGGACAGCGTAAGAAAGAAAATAAAACGATACAAACATTTTTCTTTTTACATATTATACTTTCTTCACCTCCACACCCTCCAAACTTACTCCAAAAACAAAAAGCTTACATAATAATAATAGTATTCCCTCCAATTATTTTTCACCTCCCTCCTCTTTGTTTTTGTTGTCCGCCTTGTTTTGATGATGGTGATTAATTAATTATTTCACAAAAAAACAAAACAAATGATTTGTTCTTCTAGATTTACCTGAGAGGACGTCAAGACAAGGACAATTATTATTATTACTTTATATATAAACTACATATGTATAGTTAACTTTAATTATTGTAATTACAACTGTAATAACAGAATATATATTTATATTTTTATGCTGTAGCTAAAGTACAGTACAATAGTTAAGTTATCACCTAAACGAAAATTTAGCCACAATAATTCATTTTTTAAAATAATTATATCGCCGTCTTCTTCTTCTTTCTCCTGTTGACTTAAAAAATACTCACGATAATAGTAATTAGTTTTTTAAATAGTTCATCTTTATAGATTTACGAATCCAATCCTTCTTATCGTCTTGATGATGATAACCAATTTTTTAATTGCAACAATAATTAATTAATTTTTTATATGGTAGCTCCTCTAACTGTTCCAATATTCTATCTACAACCAACCGCAAAATTATTAGTTTTAACTACTTTCACGTAACTTACTTTTGTGGGACAAAAAATAATTAATGGTGATGTTGATGATGATCATTTGTATAGTTTGTGATGTGATTCAATAAAATAATTAACTAATGATTATAATAGAAATAATGACTAATTATTTAGACAATGCAATTTAATTTGTCGTTTTTCTTGTCCAAAGAAAATTATTATGCATCTCTTGATCGTCTACAAAAAATTTAATTCATAGCAATCTATAATTAATTATATATATATAATAATTATAGTAGTAATCGTAATTTATCTGTAGTTTTTAGGACGATAATGACGAACAATTTAATTATTTTTAATAATTAATGTACTATTTTGTATCACTTGGAATCCACTTTTGACAACGACGACGATGACGACGAGTTGACGTTCTTTTGTTTGTAGATTTATTAATCAGCTAATTATTATGCTTAAATTAGTAGTTATATCTTAATTATTATTTGTTTTGTGTGACGAGGAGCTTTAACGAACAGCGGCGCGTTTTTCTTTCTCTCGAGTGAACAAAAAAAGTTAACTACCTATTTAGTTTAATTGACGACGACGCGACAAGTAACAAACTGAAAATATAATATAAAGCTTATATAATGGTTGGTTGGTTGTTGTTGGTATAATTAGTTAACTAAAGAACTAGCTAACTAAACAGTAGTACAAATTTCCTACTTACAAATAGCTTAATTGTCAATTATCTCATATTACTTTAATGATACACCGCGCGCGCACAACAGAAAAAACGACAGTAATAATTATTTTTTAAGCAAAAAAAAATGTAAAAACAGAACAAAATATTTTTACTTAATTAATTATTTTGCATATAATTAAAACACAACACAACAATTAATAACAGAACAAAAAAGTGTGTAGTCAACACTTGTAATAATTTGTTGCTATAATTTTTTTACAATTAACTAATCATAATTCATAATTAATAATGATAACAGGTAAAAAGGTGTACATACACATATATTTTCGCATTAGCACCAAAACAAACAAACAATTAAATAGTTAACTAATAATCAACAAAGGGAAAAAATAAAAATACGGTACCACTCTCTCTCACCCTACCAGCATTCTCTCTCCAATTACAGTTAACTAACTAACAATTAAGGTAAGTATACAATTTTTCATTTCACCTAAACTGACTTACATTTTTTCCCGTTATTTTTTGTATTTTTACGAATACCGATCGATCGTCAAAATTTAATGACTTTTCCCCCCTTCTTACTACCAATAATAATAATAGTAATAATTGATTAGGTAATAATTTACAAACAGCAGTTTAGTTTTAATTTGTAGTTTTTTTTGCTGTAGTGGTGTGATGATGGTGGTGGTTGTGGTACAATAATTAATTAATAATAATTATTATGATGATAATTAACTAATCGTAGTATATATGTAGTAGTAATTATGTAGTTTTTTATGTTGTATTGAAAGATTTCCTGCTGATTTCAAAAATCCTCGCCCCCGTAGGTCCTATCGTCTAGAACTCCAACTCGTCCCTCCCTCCACACATCTCCCTCCAACCTCCGCTCTCTCCACACACTGCTCCGAATGATGCTGCATTGTTGATGAAAAATAATAAACTAACTGATCAAGTTGTCCTTGAAGGTTTGGTGATAATAATGGTGATAAGATGAAGAGGATAAGATGAAGAAGGTCAGAATGCGAGCGTCTCGCGGAAAATGCGACGAACGGTTTTCCCCACTGAGGTGGTCGATGGAGGTGACGTGGTTGAATGGGTTATCTGTTGAATGTGGATAAGATAAAAAAGAAGAAGAAAACAAGATGAGTATTTAAAATGGCAAATACTTTAAATGCTAAAAAATAAATAAAATGGATTTGAAGTTAAGTAATACATAGTAATAATAATAGTAGTAATAATATGGGGATTTACGCGAAACAAGTAGGGTTGAATATCTGGATATGAGGTATCAAAAATAAGGTCAACTTCTGATTGTGCGGGTATTTTCGGTAGATACTGCTGGCGGTTCATCACTTCGGCGATGAGGACAACCTTCTCGCCCACCAACTCCCCCAAATACTCCCGATTCATTTGGCGCTCTGTAAAATCCAACAAACAAAAACCATCAAATTAATTAATCACCTTTTTTAATCTTGGCTTTAATTTTTTAATCTCAATCTCCCTCGTCTCTTTACCAATTTCACTGCGAATGGTCTTGATTTCAATCCGGATTGTCCAAACTTCCCAGGGGAGACACTCGGCGGCGAAGGGCCAGTTGACCTTCTTCTTGTTGTAGAACTCGAGCGAGATTTGTCCACTGCGCACCCCGTTCTCGGTCATGTTGCTGGGGTCGCGGATCGCCTGGTCGAAAGCACTCACGTAATGGCTCATCGTCTTGGCTAAAGCACTGGATGCGCATCTTACCTACAAAAATCATCCAATCAAAAACCCGCAAGACAATTAATATCCAAATTAATTAGCTAGTTTTTTTTGTTGCCTTTGTTCAGAAGAAGATAAAAAATGTAGGATTTTGAAGATAAGCTTACATAGGTAAGATCAATAAAGTCGCAGTCGATATCCTCATATCCGATAGTCCCGATGGAGTACTTGCCCTCCTGTCGATAGTGGAACTTGCCCAGGGTTCGGTGGAACAGGATCGAGTGAAAGATGCAGCTTACCACTTCACTGATTTGGTGGCATTCTGTTGTCTGCTCCAACAAAAAATAAAGATAATCACAATTAATTAACCCATTCTCCAGCATCCACCATTAAAGTAAAGTAAGATAGATGATTAGTTAGTTTTGAGATTTAGCTCCACTTACGAAATCAAAGGTTTGTGTCCGAGCATTCATATCTACCACCAGTTGTTCGAAAACGCTGCTCGCTCCCGCTGTGAACCCCGACCCCAACCGCGTCGACGAAGACGAAGAAGTTTAACGGTGACAACGGCAACCAACTCATAAAAAATGGTGTGGAATCCTCCAAGAAAATCCCCGCTTATCTTCCCCTTCTACTCCTTCCTCCTCCTTATCACCTAACTACTAACACCAGCACTTTTTCTAAAAGTCTTATCTTCTCCTCTGAAAAAACGTTAACTTGCACACTAACTATTAAAGCACTTAAATACTTGCTGGGAAAATAATTAACCACTCTTCCTCTCTCACTTTTCAATTTTCAACAATGATACGTGCCAATCATTTAACGAACTGGCTGACTAAAATATGATTAACTATTTTTTTGTTTTAAAAAAGGACACTGATTGATAACGACTGACTACTGACTTGTTGTCCTAAATTTATATTTCTTTGGCAACTAAATGCACTTGTGACTCATTAACTCTCCAACAGTTAATTATTATAATTATTTTCTCTCACTGACACTCTCGTCAGCTAATCATTTAACTCACCAACTTTATTATTTTTTAAATTATACTCTCAATTTAAATCCGATTCAAATCCGCACTCTCGCGTATTTTGAATCCCTCTCTTTAAGCCTCAAAAAACAAAAGCTAATTAACTTTTTTAATTAACTACCTTTCTTTGTCGTCAAACTGATCAACCCTCTGAGTCAGCTGACTGTAATTATAATTATATTTTTTTTAAATTGTTCACTCCACTCAAACAACAAAACAAAAACAAAGAGAGTTCATATGTATCATCACCCGAAGATGTTCTTTAATAATTAATTATATAAACTGTTACGGTAAATACTAGTTAATTTTTTTTCAGCAGTTAAAAGTTAAGTATACAGTGTATGTAGTAGTAGATACATTCGTTGTTGTTGCTGTAGTGGTGAAGAAGAAGAATAAATGGGTAGTTAGCTTGTTATGTTAAAAGTTAAAAATTATATTATTATTTAAACTTATTGCCTGTTACACTAACTAACTTCTCTCAATCATCTTGTTATAAAAAAATTATTATTCTCGTTTTTTTTTGTCTCTGATCTGCTGCTGTTTTGTGTTGTTGCTTAGTGCGAACTATAACAAGCCATTTCCCTGCTGTTTTTTACCTGATCATCGTCATCGTGTGATGACTTGACTTACTTTTTTTTGTGTAACAACAACATTGAGAGCAGAGCAAGAAAAACGTAGTAGCTTATTACGGATCGACCTTAAGGGGCTGTTCGCATGGCGTGACCTTAAGGGTTCATTACCAATACTACAACTAGTTGAAAACCCTTACTGTTGCAGGGGTTTTGAAACCATTTAATTGGTGGAGGGGTTCATACGGGTTTTTGGAGATGAGAACTTGATATGCTTGTGTGGAGGAACCCTTAACGGTGTATAACGGATGGGAATATAGGGACAAAAAGTAGTGGAGTCTAGAGTGGAGAAAATGGAGAGAGAAAAACAGATGTGTAGAGCAAAGAAAAATTGGTGGGGGTCGTACATTAAGGGGTTAGAGTTGGGGTTATATTTTAATGGTGGAGGCAATGGTGTAAATTAGGAGAAGATTTAATTATGGATGACGAGGTTCTTTTGAAGGGGTTTAAATGAGTTAAGTACGGGGTTGCAATGTGGATGACCCCAATGAACATACTATATCATCGACGACGACGAAGAAGAAAAAAAGATGTAAAGTCTTTGTGTAGTTGCGTTATGTTGGTAGTGGAAGGGTTGCGTTGCATTGTGTGTGGTAATTTACCACTGGTAATTTACCAGTGGTAAATAGTAACGATGTATTTTGTTTTATACTTCTGCTGTTGGTATTTGGTATAATAAATAGGGAGAGATGGAAATAATAACTTGTTTGATGTAAGTACAGCACAGCTGCGTCTCTGTTTCTTCATATGATTTATATGGCCTAGTATACTGCTTTAATAATAGCAAGTTTTAATATGCAAATGAAATTATGCACAACTTTTCTGTCTGTCTCACATCCTGCCATAAAAAAAGCAAACATTTTTAAATGCAAATTATCTACATACGTGTACCTAAATACAGTTAATGACTTGAACATCAGGTCCAATAATCCTCATCCTTACTGCAGCAAAACATAACCCGAATCATCACGTAAAAAACAAAAAATGCATGCCAAATTCGATTCATTAACTTTTAATTTTTAGTATTATATGCACCAATGCGTCAACCGTCTCAGACAGTTGTAAAGTGTTTAAGTTTCTTTTATTTTGTGCATGCATTTCAAGTTAAAAAATATATTCACTATAAATACATCTTATCTCGCTACTTGTACACACACGTTTTACCAAGCCAGTAATATTCTCCCCTTTGTTCACCTCACACCATATGCATCCCATATCACGCACAACACAAAACTTAGCAACCATCCAACTCATGCTTTTGTGCCTACCTAGCTACCTACCTACCACCACATATATCATCCTTTCAGTCTGTCCATTTGCATTCTTTGCCATATCCACTTTATATACTAAAAAAATCCTATCCAACTTTCTATATAAAAGTTCACGACACACACATGTGAACAGAAAATTCACCCAACAGACAACAAAGCCAACATGAAGCCACCACCACAGAACACCAAGAAGTTATTCTGCGAACGACGAGTGATCTGCGCTGCTTCTAAGTCCCGAAAACCATGTCAGTAGAGGCCACAGAACATCTCTCTCCACTTAATATAGTTCTTATTTTAAACTTCTTTCTCTCTCAAGCTTATTAAATGAATCATGCACGATGCCTTTTTGCTTAAAAATGAGTAATTCGCACTGAATATTGCGCGACCATGCATCCATCCATCTATCTTCTAATTTTTGTCCTGTTGCCTGTTTATCTTCATAACTTCATAATATGCCATCTTTGTCGTGTCGTCGGTTGTTTGTTTGTCTGTGTGCACGAGCTCAGTTGCTGACTCAACAAAATTGCCCGGCTATTCACACTTTCTGGCTATTTTATGGCGAGAGCATGCAATTAAATAAGTAAATATTATATGTATGTCTTGTCTTAAATAAGCAATTAAGTTAACTTATGGATTTTTATATAGCAAACATTTCTTGTATATATATTTATTTTTATGTTTTTATGATTACATATTTTATATATATATATTTCTTCATTTAAATTAAATATATATATATATATATCAGTAAATTATAACATTTTTTATATACTCATTCATATAAATCATAATTAAGAGCAGAGCATGGTCATCATGTTGACGATAATTCATAATCAAAGCATAATTATTACTTTTTCGCGCGTTAAAAAACTTGATTTTTCTACAACATTTCATTATTTAGCTTTTTTTGTTCAGACCGATTCATTTAATGTGTGGAGTGTTGTTTGTGTGGAGCAGTTAAGATAATAATTAGCAGTAATAAATGCAGGATAATTAATTATCAAATTTAGTAGTCGCTTATTTTTTCCGTCTTCTTAAAAAATATTCCTTCATCTTCATCAACTGTTCATGTAGCAAAAAATGTTTTTTTGAAAGTTAATTTTTAACTACTACACGTAATGTGATGTAATATTTAATTATTATAGATTTTTCATCAAATACTAGTACAGCAGGAGAGATATTTAAATTATTGCTAGCATTTTTTCCTTTATAATTTCATTTCATTATGCTTAATATTAACTTAGCTTTAGTTAAAGTAGTACGTATAATCATTTGTTTTTATATATACTGGATGGATTCTGGGATTCTGTTTTCCGAAAATTCGAACGATTGTTTCGTTATAAATTGTTTCATTTTAATAATTACTATTAAAATCTCTAAGCGTGCCTTCTTAATTGTTAAAAATGATCATCATTAAAACCATTAATTGATTGTAATGACTCTCATTTTTAACCAACTTTTTAATCTCTCCACCGTTTTAATAATCTTCACCATTACTAAATTTTTCAATGGCTTTTCACCACCAACTTCAGGTTTTTTATATAAAAATACAGAGATGATTTATATTTCTAAATACGCAGTTTTATAAGTAATTAATTAATTATTATGCTAACGTTAACAATAACACTAGATTTAATGTATTATGCAGAGTAGTAGTAGGTATTTAAACTAGTACTATTTAAAGTATTCAACGGGAAGGAAAAATCTTGAATGGCAGGAGAAAAGAATGGAAAATTAACTAAAATTTCCATACACAAAATACTATAATAATAGTTAATTAATATTTTAAGTTAACTAGCTTGACCCACATTATGATGATGTTGGGATAATATCAAAAAGTTACAAAAAAACAACAACAAATAACAACAACCTTAATTATTCAATTTTATGCTACAGGTAATTAATTAAAATTATACTATGAACATGAACAACAAACAGCGTTCTTTTTAAATACGTCAATTAAAATACTTTCATGTTAACTTAATGATTACACCTTAAGTTAAATAGTTAATTATACTTTTTACAACCTTCACTTCATTTCAGAACAACAACCTTAAACGCTATTATTAGATCTCTTCGTCTTTCTCTACAATTAAATACATGTTTTAATTATAATCATCATATATATAATTTGTTGAGCTGCCTGGATCAGACTATTTAATTATTACTTTCTTTAAATATAATTTCTTTCCTCTTTACTAACCTCACGTGTTCTTCATTTAACTTTTTTCACAACTCGTCTGTCATATATCGATTTTTACTGCAATAACCTATTTTAAACTTTTAAACAATAGGAAGCTTCAGAAGAAGAAGAAGAACGAATGTAAAAAACTGTAGTATAATTAATTAGTTAATTAAACATGTACAAAAATGTTTTAAATGTATGTACAATTATAAATCTTACTTAATTGGAGTGTTTAATTAAAACGGAGAGAGAGATAGAGATTTCTACATTGAGAAAAAAATACTGTACAAGTTCATTTTACACGTTTCGTGTTGTACCACTTGCTTAAAAATACACACTTAACTTAATTAAGTTATTAGTTCATGTACAATTAAGTATTTTAAGTATCCTCCTGTGTCCAGGTTTCTTCTCTTCTAATTAATTATAACTAGTAGTTAGCTAATTATTGTTATGGACAATCTTGAGAAGATTTGAACAAATGAAAGACATGAAAACTTCGTCGTCGTCTCGTCGTGAATAATTTCCCCCAAGATCCCTCCAAAAACAAACAGGACACAGGAAGATAATTAATTATTAGTTTAGAAACTTTAACTATAGTACAAAAAATCATCATTTAGCAAACTGGATTAAATTAAACTACAATTCATGAACGAATCAAGTTGCGGAAGAAAAATATATATACTATAATAATAGTAGTAACAATATTAATAATTACAATTACTTAAATGCCAGCAAAGTTACTAGTAGTACTGTTTAAAAATACTTAATAAATGCTAGTTAAGTAAATACAAATGCACTATTAAAATATTATTAAATACTAATTATAGTAATAATAATAATAGTAATAAATACACTTGTTTTAAAACACAAATGCCACCACTTGCCATAATTGCCACAGGATTGCAACAATAATTAACTATAATTACAGGTTGTAGTAAATATTTTCATAACGTTTAACTATTTAAAACTATTTACAGATTTGGCTACAAAAAACAGTAATTAACAACAAAACACATTACATTAATAATTATTTTGGCTCACGTTACATACGGCAATACATATGTATATACTGTGTAAACTTAACTTAAAGGTATAATAATAATAATAATATTTAAGTAAAAAAATTATCGTACACAACAGTTAGTTAATATATTTAACCGTTGCTTAAATAGAGAGAGATGTATATTATTTCCGTCGTTTTTAGAAGCCGGCGTGATGATGATGATGATCTCTGTACATGGCCGCAGCGTTCTGACTCTGACTGATAAACTGTTGCTCCACCGAGTTGTTGTTGCTTGCGTTGGACAGGCTCTGCTCCTCCACCTCTTGGCCGTTTGTGCTTCCAAAGCCACCTACAAAGCAAATCACAATTAAGTTAGTTACAAAAGTAATTCCTCCATGGAATAGTAGTTATTTCTGTTAGCTACGCACCACTGGTCAAATTTGGCATCTGATTCAGGAAAGGAAATGGCACCGTGCCCCGTCTCAGGAGTAAATGAACACTGACGCCGCCCGTCTTAATTAAATGGATCGCCTGCGCGTGCGTCATCCCGTGCGTGTTGATCCCGTTAATTTGGAGGATTTGGTCGCCCACCTGAACAAGCCATTGCAAAAAAAAATATTAAAAAATATTCACCATTTTACTTGTAGACAATTTTAGTGATTAATTTCACTTTTTTATATCAATTATTTTATACCCACCTGCATTCTTCCGTCCATGGCCGCGGGTCCGTCTTCCGCCAACCTGAGCACAAACAGTGGCATGTTCTGAAACTCCTTTCCGCCCCGAATGGAAAATCCAAAGCCGCGGTTTCCCCGTGACAAGTGGACAGAGAATACTTGCTCGTGGCCGCCGCCGTTATCACCCGGATACGACGACGCCGCACTGTGACTAGACAAACAAATTAAAAATCTCAATTAAAAACCGCAATCAAAAAAATTGCATTTAAAAACTCATTATTTTTAAATGACTACTCACTTGGAACCAAAATGAATCGTATGCCCTTCCGGCGAAATAAACGCAGTTCCCATATCCCCCGCCTGACTCCCATCCCTTAAACTCAAATTCTCCATCCCGTCTTGCATCCCACCTCCTCCCCCTCCATGCAGCTGATGATGGAGGGAATGAAGCTGCTGCTGCATATTCTGCTGAAGATGTGAACCCTGCTGCGGTCCGCCTCCAACACCTCCAGGCGAGCTCATTGGCGGAGGTCCTCCCGACGTTGGCGTGGTCGGCGTCAGCGTTCCTCCAAGAATCACCGGCAACACTGACAGAGTCAGCACAAATCCCGACTCCTTAATCAACTGAACCACCTGAGTGTGATGAAGTTGGCTAATGTCGAGCTGGTTCACTGCCAAAATCCTGTCGCCCACATGCAGTTCCCCGCATCTGTCTGCCGGACTCGAGTCGACAATTTTGCCAATGGTCGCGCCCGCCTTGCTGGCGCTGGAAATGATCACAAAGCCGAATCCCTCGCTCGGCTGTCGTCTCAGGGTCACGTGGATTGGCTGCGAGCTGGTCGTCTGACTTCCAATACTTCCTCCAGCAATGCTCCCTCCACCCCCTCCAGGACTATGTATCGGCGTTACAACTGCAGTGGTAGCTGTGTCCGAATTGGAGGCCATGCCTCCCCCTCCATAAACAGGTCGTCGTACAGTTAACCTCACTTTCCCCTGCGTGGCCGATCTCGCCATCAGCTGGACCACGGACCGATGCGAAGCACCAATTACGGAAATCCCCTCCACGGCAATTAGCTGATCTCCCGTGCACAATCGTCCATCCAACGCTGCCGCCCCTCCAGGAACAATGTGGCCCACGCTCACTTGGCTACCCTCCTCCGTTCCTCCCACAATCCGGAATCCGAATCCCTCCTGACGTCGTTGCAGCTCTATCGTCATTTCCATCCAGTCGCGGACCACAGGTAAATTGTTGAGATCACCGCCGCCACCTCCACCACCAACACCCGAGGTAGGAGTCATTCCTCCAACTCCTCCATCTCCCCCTCCATTTCCATTCGCCTGATTTGCCAGCCTCTCGGCCAAAAACTGGTGATGATTAAACAGCTGGGGTGGACCATCTCCACCGTTAAACAATCCGTTATAGTCTCCCCGTCCACTTCCTCCATCCCCCAACAATCCTTGTGGCGTCTTCGGCCGCTCGGGCAAGTTATCCCGCATTCTGGGTCGACCTCTGGCAAGCTCCGCAGTTGGCGTTTTACTTCTTGGCGAAATTCCCGGCGGTCTAGTAGGCGGCGGCAGTATTCTCGGCACAGAATCCATGAAACCTCCCCCTCCAAAAAATCGCGCCGTGTGTCCCCCTCCACTCCCTCCCCCACTATTATACGGACTATTAGGCGGCGTTCTCTGAATCGTTAAACTTGCTTCTCTTCCCACCGGAAAATCTTTCAAAATCTGAACCACTTGCGTGTGGCTCAGTCCTCTCAAATCTAAACCATCCAACGCAATGAGCCGATCCCCTTCCTCCAGCTCGCCGCAGTGACTCTGGTCAAGCACCTTTTTGACCTTTTGACCCGTGACACTGTCCGCAATGGTGAACCCGAAACCCTGGTTCCCCTTTACAATATTCACGATAAGCACTGCAGCCGCTGTAACATCCTGATTCTGTCCCCCCGTCCCCAAAAACATTCCTCCGGGATATCTCAACTGACCTTTAGGACTGTCCATTAGCAAGTCCACACTGGCGGGCCTGTGCCCTCCCCCACTTTTCCCTCCACCAACTCCCACCCCAAAGTCGACTAATCTGTCGTTGTTTGATAATTCGGGGAGACTGTGCGCAGAGTGCGTTAAACTGTCCGGCGTTCCGGGTCGAGCCCAGTCCACATGCTTCTTTTGATGATGATGGTGGGAATGGGAATGAAACTGCGAGGGATCACCGCCTCCGTTCGGATCCAACGGGGCCACCGCAACAGTAGTCACAATCTCGGTGTTGGGATCCGCCGGATCAAACGGGAGGGGATATCCCCTGCACACCTCCAACTGAACATCCTGACCTGGCGAAATGCTCTGAAAAATGGACACCATTTCCTGGTGCGTATAGCCCAACACACAAGTCCCGTTCACTTTCACGAGCACGTCACCAGTTCGAAGTCGGCCGTCTATGCAGGCCGGACCGTCACTCACCACGCTTTTTATTTGGAGGAACTCGTCCAGACCGTCGTCGTCATCACCTCCAACAATGGTGAAGCCCAGACCTCTATTCGACTTCACCAATGTCGTCACAATCCGCTCGCCAATAAGCTGGGAGGGATCCCGCGTGAAGAATCTGTAGGATGGCCTATTGTGATGGTTATCGTGATGAACTGGTTTCACTTTTAAACCGCCACTGCTTCCAGCACTGCTACTGCTTGGAAATGCGGGAAGGAGGGAACCACCTCCACCCCCTCCATTATCCCCCTGAAGATAATGACTCTGATCCATAATGTCGTTCACCGGCGTTTTCGTCCTCTGATGCTGAGAAATACTGAGTCTGTTGGGATTCTGTGGTTTGGGATTGGGCACTGGCGGCACTGGCTTTGCCAAACTTGTGGGTCGCTTTTGGAGGTGATGGGAGGGAGGTTGCGGAGGATACTGCATGGGAGGGGGCTGATGATGATGGTGAGGATGAGGCGGCGGCTGTTGCTCGTTCGGGAGAAACTTGGACGTGCTGTCTGCCTCGCTATCTGTACTCATCCCATTGTTCCCGTTCCTGTCCAGTCCCCCTCCCTTGGAGGGACCTACTCCATCTTGAGTCTGCTGCTGTTGCTTTGCCTGAATCACCGGGTTTTCAAACTGCGTGCGCCTGTTCACGTGGTCAATGTAGTAGACGCCGTAGTGGGGATCCTCGATCCTCTCCCAACCGAACGGGAGCTCGTCCTCGGTGCACTCCTCCAACGACAATTTTTGTACTCTGCTAAGGCGCGGATCCAGCCAGTGGCTGGTGCCCGTGTTGTGATCGATGAAGTACACCTCCCCGTTGTCCGTATACGCCATTTCCCAGTTTGCAGGCAGTGGGCCCAACTCCACTCCCCCTCCATCGCCTTGTCTTCCTCCTGGAGGCGATTGTAAAGGGGGCGGCACACCTCCTCCACCACTACCTCCATTATTTCCGGCACCGTCTTCATCCCCTCCTCCAGCACCCAACGCCTCCACATTGGATCGATTCCGTCTTCTCTTTCCCTCCGAACTTGGATGCATTCCGGGAAGAAGGGGACCTTTACTTGGAGCTCCGCCCCCGCCTCCTCCAGAACTACTCCCTCCCTCCATCATCATAACCATACTGTTATGGTTCATAAGTCCCTCCATACCTCCTCCCCCTCCAAACTGCTCCATCATCATCATGTCGCCTCCACCTCCTCCTCCTCCAATCACACCTCGTGTCAATCTCGCCCAAGGCTTTGGCGTGCCATAATGATTTCCTGCAAAAAACAGAAACAAAAATATTCAAAATCCCTTCAAAAACATATCCTCCATCCCAAAACCCTCCCTCCCTCCAAAAAAATACATATTCTCCTCCTTACCCGCATAAACACCGCTCTCTAGCAAACTCCCGTCTCGTTCCAACTGCATAAACTCCTCCACGCTCAGGAAGGTATAGTCCACCCCATTAATTTCCCCCGGCCTCGGACTCCGCGTCGTCACCGGCACCGTTCTCAGATACAGGTTGTCCCGAACGACCCCTTGGAGCGCGTGGTCCACGCTCCCCTTCTGGAACCTTGTGTTCAGATAGCTTCTCAGCTCGGGACCTAGACTCCCTGTGCCACCACCGCCACAGCCAATTCCGAAACCACCAACACGCACGGAAAACACAGAGAAAATTATCATTAAAAAAATAAGTCCTTCACATTAAAAAACTCTCTCACATTAACTCCCTATCTATCAATCTGAAACCAAAACTTAAAACTGACTTCAACAAAATACCAACCACATCTGAAATGACTCACTCTTATGACTTTAATGACTCATGCTCCTGACTATAAAAAAATATTTAACTTGATTTCTGTTGACTTGACAAAAAAATGAAGTCAGTTAAAAAATTGTGGATGTGGTTGGTTGGTTTGATGATGACATTTATTTTAGAGAGTAAATAGTAGAAGAAGAATATAGTGACTAGTTAGCGTAGTTAGTTACCTCTGGGAGCGACGGTGAGAGTTGCCGAGTTCCCACGAAGACAATGGTGGAGGAGCGATATCACGTCGGACTGCGTATACCCAGCAACCTGCAAGAAACCATACACAACACATTCATATAATGAGTTGTTAGAGTAAATGTTATTTATTTATTTGCCATTTATTCTCGTCTCTTGTGCTAAACTGTTGTTATTGCTGCTGTTGTTGTTATAAAGTTGTAATATATGTATCAGGTAAACAACAACAGAGTATCAACTATCATCATCCTCATCAAGAAGCTTCCTCGTTAAATATGCTAATTATTATGCATGCATGCAAATGCACGATACAATACACAGTTGTGAGCTTGTGACTATTTTTTAAATGCTATTCTAGATGAGCTATTCTAATAAATGCGGAAACACGACACGACGACACACTACACCACACAACTTTAAACAACGACTTGCCTGTGAGACTTGATGTTTTAGACCTTTAGACCACCAGCAAAGCTTACAGAACGTAATAGTAAGAGAGAGCAATTAAAACAGGCAGTTATTTTAAAAAGGGTCTCACTGACTGTCTGAGAGATGAGACAGAGAATAAATGAATAGCTAACAAAGCTACTATTATAACTCGAGAGGTGACGAAAGTGAAAAGGAACGTGCCAACCTCTGCTTCTGCTGATGAATTATATTTTTGTACCTAGTTAATAAAATAACAATTAATTCTTACTTAAATGCCTAGTTCCTTTTTTAAAATGAAATTGCTAAACTCAGCATTTATTTCTCTAAAACTGCAACTATTTTTGCTGACGATGATGATTATAAATGATGAAACAGCACAGCTAGCACAGCTTCTTCATTCTTCTTCTGTTATTACCTATTGCAGAACGGAACAAAAAGTCGGCGCAAAGAAACGCTCGTTAAGTTAAAATAATAAGCTTGTACAGAGGAACGTTGACGCGTGAAATGTGAAACGCACGCTTTATACAAAATATAAAGGAAACGCTATATATCCCCACCTAACTTTTTTTCTATTTCTCCAAATATCCCATTTTTTATGTGCAAAAAATAAGTCTGTAATACTGCTCAATAGACGAAACAGATCTGTTTTTGAGCTCTGCCCTCACACAAAAAAATATTTATAACGATCTGTTATACTGTAAAACTGCACTCGTCGTCGTCATTAAAACCAAAGCGAAACTGACTGTTTACCAAAAAAGCCCAATCTTTCAAAGTAAACAAAGCATTTCCTTTCATTTTTTTATATTCTTATTTAATCCTCTCGTCTGACTCATTCCATTCGACTTTTGAATGAAAAAAAAAATATTCTGCATCTGTCTATTTGTATGTCTGTTTATCTGTCTTTCTGTGGCTGTTGGCTGTCAGCAAACGACGATGAAGTCATTTCATTTGGGTTTTTCATTGGAAAAATAAACAAAAAGTCATTCATGTCATGTCGCTGCCGCGTCTCTCTTTTTTTGTCGTGTAATGCAAATAGGGTGAAGAGCTTGAAGGAAGCAGTAGAACCGGAAGTAGGAAAGTGGTTTGGGTTTTATACGGCGTGTACAGGAATGAGGATGGTGACGGCGGCGAGACTGAAGTCAAGAGGACAAAGAGCGCTTTAAATTCGTCAGACAAGCGTGTGGTAGGTATTTGGAGGAAAATTAATGAATGAGGAATTTTTAATAGCACGTGTAACTGTGCCTACCTACAGATTACACGGTTTTAGACAAACAGACAGGCATTTATTTTGTTGGAAAGTATACGAGATTAGGAATGCCTCCATAAAAAACTAGAGTGGAGTCACTCCACTGGAGTGAGTGACGGCGAGACTAAATAAGACTTTAATGATCACGACGACAACAGCCACTCTGGAGGAAGCCTGTCACTGTTGATTGATGAACAGACATACAAATTGATGATGATGATGATGTAAATGATTCTACCTCTTAAATGTGAAACTTTAATTAATGTTAATTAAAATAATTAACGCTTACCTGTTGTCCCTGAATCTCAAGAATGATGTCGCCCGGCTGAAGATATCCGACGGTGATCCACCGGTTAATATCCTGATTGGTTATCCCTACGTATACAAACTGTCCATTTTCCGATCCCCCCACAATTTGGAGGGGAACCATGCCAGAGGAGGAGGAGTTTCCTTGACCGTCTCCGCCAGAGTTATCGCCTCTCTCCCCATTTGTAGCACTACCACTATTTGTATCACCGTTACCTCCTCCTCCATCACCCATCATAGGATCGTCTTTACTTTCACTATTACCACCACCTCCTCCTCCACCCCCACTTGTGGAGGTAGGCGTTGAGGGGGAGTAGTCGTCAAGAACACTGTTTGGTGATGGGGGTGGCGGCGTCAGAACCACTTGTCTCAGAAGCTGACTCCAATGTCCGCCTCCATTTCGGATCTCCTCAAACAAGTCCCTCTGCTGCAGTTGCTGCTGATGATGAGGATGATTGTTGTGAACGTCACTACTGTTTAACATGAGCATGCTGTTGTCACCTCCCCCTCCTCCCCCGTCATCCTCCATCATTATCATCATCCCACTATTGTTATTCGGATCGTTTGGATTGTTACTATTACTGTTGTTATTACTGTTATTACTATTATTGCTATTATTATTACCACCAATAAAACTAACTGTTCTTCCACCTCCTCCCCCGCCACCTCGGGAGTAGTCACCTCCACCCCCATTGTTGTCACTATTCATATTACTATTCCCGTTGTTATCTCCGTTGTAGTTTAAGTGATGATGGTGATGATAACCGCCTCCATTATCATCCCCTCCATGATGATTGTGATGGGGCGGAGGCGGCGCCGGCGGACTGTAAAACGGGGGCTGTTGCGAGTGGTGGGAGGGGGCCATTGACGAGATTGTCCCACTGTCTGGCATCTTGATAATTTTTTTAATGTAGGTTGTTTAAATGACTTTGTTTAAAAATTAAATATTCTCGGGAAGCTCTTCGTTTTCCTCCTTGGTCCTCCACTCCAAAAAATATAACCTCCTTCCAAATCTTGTTGACAAGTTTTCAGTTCATCAGTTCTCTCAGTCAGTCAGTCATTACAAATCTTCAACGGAATATTTTTTTCGTCTTCTTATCGGCAAAATGTTTGGCACGTTATCTCCTCTAGTTCCTCCAAAAAAATTAATTATTTTTAAGGCACCTCGGCAGTCTCTGGAGGATACGGAGAGGAGCAGCGTTCCAGTCTTGGAGGCGATTTGGCACAAGAGAAGACTGGAGCAGCAGGTCACCACCAATGGAGCAACAAGTAGGTAGTTGTAATTTGGACGGAGTTAACAATAATTAAATTTTTTTGTTGAGGATTAAAGGCACTTGATGATAACGACGACGGATTTTGTGGGATTAACAAACTTTGCGTTTGTTGCTGGAGAAGACAAAGATAACACGGAAGTCAGGCTGGACAGGCGCAAATGACGTCGAATGGAAAACCACACACTCAACTGTTTATTATTTGGTTTGGGATGATGATAAGGGGAACACCAAGATAAGCACTTATCTTCTCCGCTTTTCTGTACTTGCGTTCAAAAATAAAATCTTTTGACGGCGCGGCGAATGAGGTAGTCAAGTGAGTCGCATGAATGAGTGCAAACACTTTGTTATGTTTATCGTTAACTGGATTACTGGACGGATTTAGTTAACTTTTTAAAATACTTTCAATGTTAAATACTGGTCACAAGAGACGTACGTCAGGAGCACAAGGGAGATTATCAATCTTTCAACTTATCAATGCACTTTTTTCAGGTTATCACTCACGTTCACAGTTAAATCCTGGACGGCTTATGTGTGTTTACACTGTACAGTTTACTTTAAGTTCAAGGTTGGTTAAAACTAATGGTGACAATAATTAATGTTGCTGTTCACTTAATGACAGTTTTGTTGACAGAAGCAATTATAAAAAAAGTGATCAATTATAAAAATTATTTGCGTCACCACACCGTTCTTCACCCATGCACACAAAATAATACGAGGAATGACACATTTTATATCAAGTGACAAATAATACTTATTTTTTAATTGTTGCTGTTGTAAAGTTAATAATTAACATCCGGTTTCCTCTCTCGTTCTCCTCCTCCTCATCTTGTCATGATGAGGTCGACGTGAGGAGGATACTCAATAATTCCCCTCTTCTCTCAAGATAAGCGCTTACACAACTTCCTTTTCCTCACCACCACCACTACTGTCACCAGAACTGCTATCCTCCTCATTTAACACCATTGTTAATCTTCATTATTTAACAATCACAACAACAGTTTACTTAAAATTCACTATACTGATAAGTATCAACAATTAAATCAGTTTTGTAAAGCAACAATCAGTTTTACTCCGATCAGCCGTCCCCTCCTCCACCAAAACAGCCAAACAAATCGCTCGTCACCTCCACCACCTCCCAAACTTTTCGTCTCATCATTTTTATTAACAACTCGTAACAAAGCACATTTAACAAACTCAGTTTAATTGTAACAATAAAAATCTCCCAACAATTAACAATTAAAAATTATTTGTCAACAATCAAGAAAAATTGTCAATCAATCTGTTCATCTTTTTTAGAGCTCCCATCTTTCTCTGCACTACCAACAACAATCAAGCACTATGCGCTATATTCTAATTTTTTTACAACAATCAACTCGACTACACAACAATTGACAATACAACAGAGAAGGCTATCTATAATAAATATATATATTTTTTTATTTGATTGTTGCCATAGTTACCATTATATTAAGCAGGAGCACGACGAACGGAGTAGTATAGTAAGTAGTTTTTATTTATTTACTCACTCTGATTGTTGGAGAGAAGAGGGACATAGGCAGTAGTAGTCATCTTACGCATATCTCCGTCATACATTTTTTCTCTATTCGTCAACCAACCTATTCTAATAGCTTGCTAGAATGTAGACGACGACGGCGACGGGAGAGAGATGCTCGCTTCTCTACAAAATTGTATCCCGTCCCATGCATTTTCTCCCAAAAAAGTTTATACATGGGAGGGTATGGAGAGGACCGATTTATATACACTTTATACGTGGAAGGGACGGCGACGACGACACGACATAAAAAAAAGAGGGACCATTAAGAGTGCAGGGATCTCTCTTGCTCCGTTTGAGTGACATTCGGGAAATACATGGAGAGGATAGGGAGGGAATGTATATTACCAGTCCATTCGAAAGTTTTTTTTTCTCTTCTTCTTCTCTCTAAGCACAAGAAAGAGCGGAATGATGGGGCCGTCCATAATGTAGGTCATTCGGATTAGTGGGTGGGTGAACAAAGAAGTAAAACTTAAATTAATTTTAATGTGGAGTTGAGTGAGATGGACGTTTAATTTAGGGAGATTTGTATAGTTTTTTGGGGTGGGTGGGAAGTTCAGTGGACAGCCCCATTTAGAAAAAACGGGTATTTGTACATAACGCAAGCTATAAGGAGCAGAGCAGAGCTAGAGAAGTCGTCATTGTTGTCGTTGTTGCAGTAAACGCTGGCATATCACTACCTATCTAAAAACTCGTTGTGTTGGGAAGAAGAAGAAGAAATAAGAAAGTGGTCACCTAGCTCGTCATTGTACAAGAAATGAAGAAGATGGTCAGCAAGAGGGTGGTGGATGGTTTTGATGCTGCTGCTGCTTGTTCTTATGACTCTGTTCATTGTTGTCGTCTCGTGAGAAAGTGTAAACTCGCTTTTTTACTGCAGCAGCATTCTCTCTGCTTCTGCTTCTTTTGCATACAACAACCAACCTAACTAAACTAAACTCTATACTTTGTAGAGTACGACGACAAACAGGTAGGCTAATTACAGGTAGGACTCTTCTCTCGCTCCTCATATTATTATTATGAATTGAATATTATTATATTTTTCCCCATACTCCCTGTGAGAAGCTACAAACAGGTAGGATAGCAGGAGTAGATGAAGCCTATCTTGTTGAGATGGTGACTGGTTTCAAATCATGATTATCAATACACACACATTCAGTCACCATTATTATTACTGATTGTTGTACAATTTGTGCATGTGAGGATGCTGCTGCTGCTGTTGCGGATTGCTATTTAAATAATGAAAACGTATCATTATTATCATCATCATCATCATTGTTACTATTATTATTATTGGATGTGTGGTTGGTGGTGGTGGTGATGAGGAGGAACACTTTTGCATTTCATTTGCGACTTGCAACAATCCAACTCAACACAACAAGGGCATTGTCTCCTTCTTCGTCTTCGCTACAAAATACTCACCTGAACAACAAACAATTATTATTATTATTTCTGGTGCTAGTGTTGATGATTGTTGCATTGCATTGCATGCAGGTATGCAGCTCTACAAGAAGTCACTTGACCACTCTCACTTATTTTTTTTTTATATTTTCGCCCCTTATCATAATCATTATATATTGGCAACAATGCTGCATTGAGCATATATTGACGATGCTGACATGACACGTCTTATCGATTTTTCTTGCTGTCGATTGTCATCAAAAAATTATAAAAGGATGATGATGATAACCATACTTAATATTCTTTTTGGGGTCAAGCGAGATTTTTAAAAAAGATTAGCTATTATTGGCACTCCAAACGGTAAAAAAATTTGCTTAATTAATGTAGTCATCATTTAATTTTTAGCAAGACATCATTGCATTGTTGAAGCATTTTTGTTGACCAGGTAATAATAATAATAATATATTTTGCTACTGCCCGCAACAATGGAGATGGATGGA
The DNA here is from genome assembly GCA_004115045.4 of Sinella curviseta. Taxonomy (NCBI): domain Eukaryota; kingdom Metazoa; phylum Arthropoda; class Collembola; order Entomobryomorpha; family Entomobryidae; genus Sinella; species Sinella curviseta. The sequence continues at coordinate 50,751,760 of CM065489.1, read as the reverse complement.
TGGAAATGGAAAAATGTAAGAAGGGCGGCCTTTGCACTTGCCACTTTGTACTACAAAGTTTGTAGTATGATGCGTGCATGTACAGTACAATGGTTTCTTTCTCAGTCTGGCTATCTTGTATAGAGATGTATGGCCGCAACAATGGGACAACAATCAAGAAGACAGGTAGAATTTTGTGCACTGCATACATGGCTTGTGTGAGTATACAGTATATATAGTAGTGCGTATAGGGCATTGTTGTTGGCTTTTTTTGCTATAGCGACGACGACGACTCGATGACGTTAACGGTAAAAAATAAAAAGTGATTGTTGGATGGATTGTTACGCAGAGAGCAACAATCGACTCATCTACTGTAGATATTTTTAACTGTTGCAGTTACGATGCTTTGGTTGGTAGTAGTTACGGGAAATTGATTACAGATTTCTGATTCTGAATGTCTCACGTTCCCCCAGACAACAATTTCTCCTTCTGTAGAATAGCTTGCTACGTGGCTACATTGTTGCTGATATAGCTACATTGTTGACAAAAAATTAGCACTATTTTGGCAATAAGTTTTGGTGGAGGATGATACTAATGAGGGGAGGAGATCTGTGCATATAATAATCATTCTCTAACAATTGGGACTTGAGTGTCTTTTATTTTTTTATGGTGTCATGTACCTCACGACACACAAAAAAATGAAATGAAGATGCGATGGGATTTCGATTGTTTTGTTCATTGTTGGATGATGATCATGATCACTCGTTGTCTTCATCAGTGAAACAAACAAACAAACAAAACTGTTTTTAAGGCAGGCAGGTATAAAGAAAGAAAGAGTTTTTTATTAAGCATTTTTTAATTTTAAACTAAAATCCTTATTCGTTTTTATTCGTATATATAAGCTGCTGTGCTACTGTTGCATACTTTTTTTCAGATGGATGGATGGAGAGACTAAATAATAATATATTTATTATTGAAAATTATAAACAAACAGGTTTTTTTTCTCTCTCTTGATGCTGATCATCATGACGATGCTAGATGACCATTGGTCATCATCATCGTCCATCGTCAATAATAATCAATATGATGGCATATAGGAAAAAGCTGCCTCCTGTGAATGATCATTTCATTTCATTTGCTTGGGATATTTTTTAAACAATGGGAAAGAAGCAACAATGCAATGCAACGCGCATCTTTGACATTTTTCGTCACTCTCGCTTGCTCATCCTTTTTCATTAAGCGAGTTAGAGAGAAAATGCATATATGCACCTGCTTTAATAAAGAACAAAAAAGTGCATAATTTCATGTTGTTGTGTGTTGCGTTGTGGTCATCACGTCGTCCACGTCCGTTTTTATGTTGCTGGTCACTGGTCAAGTCTTTGAGTGGTTTTCAGCAACATAAAAAATATACAACAACTTGTTGTACAAAAAGAGGAGCACAAGCCAAGTTACAATTTTTTCTTGTGTATTGCTTGGAGTGATTTCGCGTTACTTGAAACAAAAACGGCAAGTCATCAGATTGCCCCAAGCTGCACCGAAGGCTGGCGCGAACGCACTTTTTGAACTACCTTTGTTCTGCTGCTACTAGTGCTTATGGTTTTAGTAATTTGTCTGTCTGTCCGTCCTTATAATTTGTCCGTCTGGTTGAAAATAGTACGCACATCTTTGTCATATGTACAGACGTAAAAAATATATATATTTAACTGTATTTAAGTTAACTATGATTAACTTAATAAGTTAATTATAGTTAACTTAAATACAGTTAACTATACAATTAGAACATAACATGCCCGACTATTAAATAAACGACAAAAACTTTATTTAAATACTATTTTTCAGGAATTTGAGTAATTAAGTTAATTATTTAACTTAATTATAATTAGCTTAAAAAGTTCATTAACTTTAATTAACTTTAGTTAGCGCACAATAAGAACATTATACGCCTACCGTCAGAGTTTACGTCAAAATCTGTATTTAAATTCCAATTTTCATGAAATTTGAATAAATAAGTTAATTATAATTAACTTAAATAATTAACTAAATATGTTAACTGAGGTACATTAATAGTCACGAGTGAATATTAAGATTGAATAGTTTAGATATCAGTTAAAATTTTAATAATTAGTTCCTGTTTGAATAATTATCTGCGCTACTTTTATATGTCGGTTATGTGTTTCGGCGACGGCTACGCGGCTATAGTGTTAATTGTAATTAAATTTAGAGCAATTAGGTGTTGTATTTGACGAATCCCACAAGTGCCGAAGTCCGTTCCAACGCCAAAATTTAGTTTGAGTACGGGCGGTTATTTTGACGTATGAAACGTTTCGGGCACTCGAGGGATACCGGAGTTAATGAGCCATTAAAAATGCATGGCAATTAACTCTAATTAACTCCAATAACTTTTGTGTGTGGTGCATAATGCACTTTGAGTGCAATGAGAACGTTCTGGTATAGCCAGCAAGACCAAATGATTGCACTTTTGTCGTAATCACGCTAATTGATCTAAAACAATTAAACTTTACGCTACTATTACTCTTGGCTATTTACTCCTAGAAAAAAATTTTTTTAATGCAGTAATTTGCGTATTGGGCTTTATATCATAATTAACATGATATAACCAGGGCCCGATTTTGCTAAAATGGATTGTTTCAAGTAACGCGAAACGAGTCTTGTATGTAGCTCATTAGTAGAAAAAAAGGTGATGAAGCAAAGTGACCAATGGTCAAAAAACCGTCAAGTATTTATATAAAAAAATATAGCTTGGCTTTAAACTTGGATTAGTATTTGATTTTATTTCATTTCTTTTTTTATTTATTTCTCTTGTCGCTTTTTAATCAACAATTTTTGATTGTTTTTTTATTTGTGACTTGTAAGAAGAATTAAGAAGGTTAATGGAAAAGCGAGTTAATATGAATAAAACGCGAAGAACAGTTTTTTAAAAGGGTTCAAAAAAAGTTAATGAATTAATGGATTTGATAACGCTGTTGCTGCTGATGATGATTAATTAATCATGCGGGTTTATAATAATAACAAATGCGAATACATAATGTGAGCTAATAATATGAGAGGGTGGATTGTTAATGTGAAAAAGCCATTAGCGAGTTTTCTCGCTCGATAAGGCAGATTGACTCTCATGAGTGATTTTTCGGGTGACGATGATAAGCCGTAAGTGGCCGGTTGACAATAACATGTCGTCAGTATTTTTTTATTCATTTTACACGAATACCAACTTTAAAATATTCTTTCATTCAATCTTAAATGCTTTTTTTTATTTTTTTCCACCTGCTCGTTGCTCTGCTCTACTCTAGTTTTAATTTCTCCCACATTTAAAAAAAAACTATTTTAACTATTTTGTTGAAAACCAGCAACAGTCGCCATACGCCAAAGGAATGCTGTACCGCTTGCTATTCTTCATCAACTCAATCGATTTTTTATATGCACACACAAATTTTTTGTTACCTTGCTTACTTTGCTCCACTTACCTTCATCTTCATTTCATCTTTATAAAAAAGCTGTTCATCTGCATTCTCCTGACAGACGACACAGACTTGATAACAAGATGAATGAGAGCTTAACAAGAAAAATATGATAACCACTTTAAATATATTGACTATTGACCACTGATTGACCATCATCACCACCGGATACACATATTTTTTATATACCGGATACGCTCTTCTTCTTCCAAAAGAACAAGCCATCATTCATTTTTATACATTTAAATTTATATGAGCTCTCATCTGAATGCTAATTTTGATCCAAATAAATATATTTTTAATGTTATTTTTTTCATTCATTCATTCAATTGATTTCTACAATTCAAAAACAAACAGACAATCAAATGATCACAATAAAAATATATTTTATTGTTGGACTCAATTGTCTTTCTCTGTGAACCGGCTTGGTATATATTGCACGTGGCCCTTTAAAACAAAATGCATACGTATTCACATAGCTTATTTGTAGCTACTGACCACTACTGACTGACCAACCAACCGTTTTACTTTACATCTTTTTTTTCTCTAATCTCCCATCATCCTCTCATCTTCGTATCATATCATTATTCGTCAGTAGCTAAAGCCATGATACAAAAGAATCTTGTTTTTTTGCATGCCATCATCCATCCAACAAGCCATGCCACAAAAAAATGCTCAAGATCACTGCAACAAAAATCCAAGTAGAAACAGAGAAAAGAAAGAAGAATGATTCATCTTTCATCTTGTATCGTTTTTTCTTAAAGATGATGGATGCTGTGCTGTGTGATCTTGTGTGCAAGATGATCTGTTGTACTAGTACTGACTGAGCTGAAATCTTGATCGTTTTTTTATTTCTCTGGCGACGACGACGATCATCAAGTCAAGTCTATATGCATGGACCAAGATGATGATAATAATGACATGATATGCTATGCTACTGCATACTTTTACCACTACTGATTATTATGATTATTTTGGTAAAAGAAAAAATGAAAGCGTCATTAAAATAAGCTGTTTTGGTTGGTATGTATGATTATTGACGATTTGACTGAGTGAGCGAATGAATTGGCTTTTTTGGGGAAATAAATACTTTTCTTTCGTCTAAATATTATTCAGCGTTGTTGCTGGTTGGATTATTAAATGCTGCTCTTTAAATTTTAAACTACGGATAAATAACCGGTTGGATCATGCAACAACAAAAAATTTATACTGATGACCACATATACTGGCCATGAGAATTGCATTGAATGAAAAATGTAAAAAATAAAATAAGGATGGTGGTGAGAACTTAATTATTAAAATAGTTATGTTAAGTAGGTACTTATAATTTGAGATGGTAGAACTTAACTAGTTTTTGATAACTTGATACAATTTAAAGTAATGATGGCGGCGGCATTAACAGAACAAAATTAGTTTAAATATTGCATTTATATTTTTTAGGAAAAATAAGTGTTCAGGTATTTTTTTGTTTTAATTTAAGGCTTTTTTCATCTCGCTGACAAAAAGGGAACAATAAGTCATAATAAATATACATATATATTTTTTTGAAACACTGATAATTATATAATGTAATAATTATAATTACATGTCGTAATTAATTTAAATTGTAAATGCAATAATAATAATCATCGTTTTTTGTTAAAATTATTATATAACTTATTTTAGATAAGTTGGTTAATGTGGCATGTTCAGTTAATTTACATCAAGTTTTTATAGCATCTTTGATTGTCATGTTCACAGAGGTAGACAAAAAAGCATCATATTTTTAAGCAAAGTTTAAATGCAATTAAAGTCATAATAGTAATAATAATCATAATTATAGTATTAATTGTAATTAACTTTTAAAAGCTCATAAGGCAAGTAGTTCAAGTACACTTTAAAATAAACTGTAATGGAATGGGCAGTTAAAATGGCAAGAAAACAACAAAAACAGAGAGTGGTGATAAGATAATCAACATAATTAAATGAAATGGAGAGAGGAGGAAAGCACATTATATTTTTAGGAACAATCAGTAGAATAGGTAATTACTGTATATATATATTATCATTTTTTGGCAAGATGAAGAGAAGAAAAAAAGGTCCCTGAAGATGAGGCGGCGCAGGTGCTCGAGGTAGAATATTTCACTTCACTTGGTAAAGCCCGTGAGGAACTTCTGCACTTTCGGGTAAATGACGTTCGATTCCGTCCCCGCAAACTCCTTCAAGATGTTTTCCTTCTTGAAGAACTTGAGAACGGGGTCCGTGCTTTGCTGGTATTGCTGCAGGCGTTTCTGCACAGACTCCGGCTTATCGTCCTCGCGCTGCGTCAGGTCGTCGCCAGTTTGGTCGTCCTTGCCCTTCAAAATCAAAATAATTAAATTACCAATTCAATATATAAACATGCATCATAAACAACTAATTAGACACACTGAAGGTTATCAATTTTTTGGATGATAAGACAAACGTACAGGCACTTTGGGCGGATTAAACTGCAGATTGTAGACGCGCCCGCTAGGAACGTGGACCCATCTCGCCTTGATCCGCTCGATAATCGTCTCGAACGGAACGTTAAGATAAATGCACAGGTTCGGCATATAAGCCTTCAGACCGACGAGACGCTCCGCCTGCTCCACCGTGCGCGGATAACCGTCCAGGAGCCAGCCGGTGGCAGACTTTGAGTTTTTCAGCTCATGTTCAACTAGCGGGGCGAGAAGGTCAATGCCGACGAGGCCGCCGGCGGCGACAATCGGTGCGATCTTGACCCCGAACTCTACAAAGCAAAAAAAAGGAATCGACAACAATTAATTAATTTTAATTAATTACTTACTTAACTGGTTACCTTATATGTAATAATAATTTATAGTTATTGGAGTACGTCTACTAACCAGTTTTGTTGGAAATGTGATGCCGGAGCATGTCACCGCTGGACAAGTGGTCCAACTTGAAGTCTCTCACGATCCGCTCCGAAATGGTCCCTTTGCCGGAGCCCGGAGGTCCGATGATAACCGCCTTGATGTGGGTGATTCGCTGCCTAAGGAGCCCACCGCGGGTGGCAGCGGTGAACATGGACCGATTGGTAGCACCAACCTCACCTCCAATTGCCCTTCCTCCCACGATAGCCTTTGCCCTAAACATTTTTTATCCAAATACGTAATTAGCAAACATTTTTAATTAGATAACCAATAAAAAATATCCCAATATTCAATTAACTACTTACTCAACCATGACCTTCTTCATGGCAGGGTTAACAGGACCTGATAAGCCCCCATCCAACGCGGAAGCCGAACGACACATCTTGCCGGCGAGAGCAAAAGAGGACCTCATCTTAAAAATCTTCACAACCACAGCTTCCCAAATTAAAAATTAATAGCACCACCTGCAATTAAAAATGAATCCAACCAACTATTACATAACCTTTGCACCTTTTCTTCATCACAGCTTATCCAACAAAAATAACAAACTTTCTCCACCACCACTCACCTGACAGCTGATGATACGCACCTTCAAAACAAGCACCTGTTAATAGAAACAATTATTTTACCTCCTCCTCCTCCACGACTTCTAAAAACTATCAGTCTTGTCTTCTCTTTAAGCACCTCACACTCTAATTAGTTAACTACCAATTAATTATAATATATATTTTAACTATTGTGAAGAAACTAAAAACAGTCAACAAACCAGCTGCCTTCTGTACTCGAGCTCACCACAACAAGCATAAGCACATGTTATGCAGTGAACCACTTGAGCAGGTTTTAGGGGAACGTTCACACCTCCCACCTACAAAATGGTACCACCACCCAAAAACATTTAGAAAATAAATATATTTTTAGATCGACTCAAATTGTTTCACTAATTGCAATTAAGGTGAGTAGCAATTAAAAGTTAATTGTTCTTAGTTTGTTTGTTAGTGGGTGGTATGATGCCAATATTGGTGGACGCCCCCAACTGCCGGTGTAAGTGTTTGTTGTCCAGAGGCAAGTCTCCAGAGCAGCAACGCAAGTTGTATTGGCAACTATGGGGAACTCCAGAGCCATAGAGCGCTGCCAGGGTTGGTCCGGAGCCCGGGGGAAACTAAAAACCCTGGAAGTTCACAGATGGGCATATTCCCATCGTCAATCAATCTCTGTAATTACTCTAATTGACTGTCTGTCTATTTTTTATCCATCCCTTTTTGCGCTATCTCCACACTCTACCAATTAATTAATTAAAAGTCACGCCTTCTATTTAATTTTTTTGTAGCTCTCTGTCTTTTCTCTCTTGAGTAGTTATGTAAAGTAGCTAGCTAGTTAAATAGTTAATTAGTCAACAAAAGTATCAGCACACCAAAGAAAAAGACCAAACAAGATAGACAGACAGACAGGAGGAAATAGAATCAAAACGTCAATTAAATTCGCAAATAGCTTAATTGCTTTGTTTAGTATGATGATAATCAGATGGAGAAGTTAGTTAACTAAATGGCCAGTTTGTGACGAGTGTTCCCAAAAAAGTTTGTAAATATATTTTTAATTACTTTTTGTGTTCAGTAGAGAGAGAAGAAAAGATAAGATGGAAGAAGGAGGATAATCAGCAAAGATGGTTAGATGTACAATAATTAACTAAGTAATTAGTGATTGAAGTGGCGAGGAGGAGGAGAGGAGGCAGTGTTTGATAATAATCATTTATTAGAGTTAGTGGTAGTGATTTAAGTGTGGTTGGTGTAGTGGTGAAGAAAAGGAGGAGAGGAAGATTGATAAGCACTTAAGAAGGGAGGAGGAGGCAAGGAGGAGTATATATTTTTAAAAGGAGTTGTTTTGGAGGCAGTTTGGAGGAGGAGGAAATGGCAAGTTTGCTAAACAACATTGTTCTTCGAATCCAACTCCGCCTCGACTCAAAATGGGCCAAGACTGATTTGCAAAAGGCGCTGGAGCCGGATGGCGTCTACCAGCTTTGGAATGAGATGGTCAAGGACGGCGAGATCACTGGGAGTTTCAGCGATGGGATCCTTAACGCTGCCGGGATCACTGCCAGAAAAGGTAACCAAATCGAATTACTGTTTAATAATTGAATTTGTTTTAATCTGCAATCTGGAGTATAATTATCTTTATTTTTTGTCCTTCAGGCGAGAATGGTCACTACTACTGCGGAATGCGAGCGCTGACCTGCACCTGTTGCGACGGTATCTGCGGCCCCCAGTCGGGCTGCAACTGCGGACCATGTCAAAGTCTGGACAAGGAGGAGGAGCAGCGTCAGTTCGCCTCCAGCTCCACCGTCATCCTCTCCTCAATGCTACATCAGAGCTGGACGTGGGGCCGGAAGCCGAGTCCCGTCGAACTTCGAGAGTGCCTGGAGGCGCTCGTGAACGAGCAGAAGCTCGCCGAGGTGGACCACGCCAGCAACTCGCTCTACTCCAAGGAGCTCTGGATGCGCCTAGTCATTGGATACCGCTACTTTGCCGCGCTCGCTCATCAGACACCCAATCCCGCTCAGAAGCTGATCAAAACGAGGACGAATTCCAGCATCTTCATGAAGGATTGCAAGCCCAGGAGTCACGTCGAGGATCCCACCTTTGGACTCGCTCGCGTTGGATATCGCGCCGTGTTCGGGTTCGCGTGCACGTTCTTGAGAAGAGCGTGGCGAACGGGACAGGACACGGACTTGTGTACAGAACTGTTAACTGAGGCGCTTGACGCCCTTCGAAACCTTCCAGAGGGTCTTCTCTTTGAGGACTCCAAGATTAATCCAATGTGGCTGGAGATCGTCGATAAGTCTGAGGCGTTCCTCCGCACAGTCGTCCTAGGGTAACCAAAAATCCTTATCATCATAATCCTCTGATAATCTTACATTTTCGATATTTTTATTTATTATTTATCTTAATTTTTTTCTGTAGGAACGTGGGACCCGACCGCGACCCATTCACCGTATCCATTCCACTGCAGGACCAGTACCTCGCCTTATGCCTCCTTTTGGAACTGGCTGCCCAGCGCGGCACCCTCTCGCGCTTCCTCGACTGCGTGCTTCTCCTCCTCGACCTGTATGAGTCTCGGCGCAAGTCCCGCCTGGTTGTCGACAACCGTCTGGAGTCGAGCAGCGACATAGTCGCCCCGCTCGTTCCATTCCTCAAACGAATGGAGAGTCTTCCCGTCCTCAAAAAGTCATCCTCATCATCCGTCCCGAATCCATCTTCTTCTGCCGATCCCTCCGCATCCGATCCCCACAACCACCACCACAACCATCATCATCTCCACTCATCCTCGTCCACCGCTCCCTCTACAACCGAATCCTGGAACACGGGCGAGCCAGAAAAATTGAGCCCCACCGAAAGCTTCTTGTTCTACACACCCCTTCCAACCTCCGACCTCTCTCTCATCGACATCAAGCGGGGCGCCGTGTTCCTCATGTGTCATCTGGACCGGCTCGCCCAGCCGCACAATCCGCCGCCCTCCTTCTGCAAAATCCCGTTCAACGGGGGCCACTGGCAGGAGGTGCTCACCATGGGCACGCTCGGCTGGGGCAGTCTCTATTCCGGGGGCGTCGGACCCCAGCACTGTGATATTCTCGGGGAGCTCGGCGTCAAGCAGCTCTGCTGTGCGGAGCGTCTCCTGCTCATCCTCACCCAAGCAGGAAAAGTGTACACCATGTACTACAACAGCGAAGCCATGTGTCCCCAGCCGGTTGTGGATGGATTCGGGGGCTGCGAAATTATCAAGATAGCCACGTATCCGGACGCCAAGCACTATTTGGCGTTGAGTCGGGAGGGACGCGTGTACTCCTGGGGTTGTGGCGACGGAGGAAGACTGGGGCATGGTGACTATACGTCCCGCGACGAGCCCACACTCATTCAAAGTCTGGTTGGAAAAAATATCGTGAGCGTGGCGTGCGGCGGAAGCTACAGCGCTGCAATTACAGATTCGGGGGAGCTGTACACGTGGGGTCGGGGTACTTATGGGCGACTCGGCCACGGAAACAGTGAGGATCAGAATGTGCCGTTGTACATCACCTCGCTCCGGTGGCACTCGATTGTTGACGTGGCTTGCGGCTCTGGCGACGCCCAAACACTGGCGGTGACCCAGGAAGGTTATCTGTTTTCCTGGGGGGATGGCGACTATGGAAAGTTGGGGCGGGGTGGGAGTGACAGTTGCAAGGTGCCCAGATTGATTGATAAGCTGGACGGGATTCCTGTGGAAAAAGTGTACTGCGGAGCGCAGTTTAGTGTGGCGCTGACGAAAACGGGGTGTTTATACACGTGGGGCAAGGGGGACCACTTTCGACTAGGTCACGGGACGGAGGAGCACGTGAGATTTCCGAAGCAAGTGGAGGCGCTCCAGGGGAAGATTGTGAAGGGGGTGAGTGTGGGAAGTATGCACACGCTGGCGCTGACGCAAGACGGACAAGTTTATGGATGGGGCCGAAACGAGCAAGGGCAGTTGGGTGATCTCCAAGGAAGCTACGTGACCAAGCCCACGTTGATTCCTAGCTTGAAGGGATGTCCAATCATTGGAATAGCGTGCGGTCCAAGTCAGAGTTTTGTGTGGAGTACAAATAATTGTTGGAATGTGGAGCCGAGACTGCCGTTTGTGGTGGACGTGAGCAAAAAGACGCTGGAGCTGTTGAATACACTGTTGCAGCAGACGTGGGATGGACTGAGTGAGGGAGGATATGATGGAGGGGGAGGAGGGAGACCGCCTTGTCAGCAGAAAGAATGTGTGGCGGTAGCGGCCCTGAACTTGTTAAAGCTGCAGTTGTATTCAGTGTTGAGTCATCAGTTTCAGTTGGAGGGACTCGGGTTATCGCCGGGAGATAAGTTGCTGGAGAGTTTGAAGAGTAAAGTGGTGGCGCTGGCGAGTGGGAGTAAAATTGTGACAAGTGTTCAAAAGGCGGCGCAGAGTACGCTGCAAGTTGGATGGAGTTTGCTGATTCCGACGGCGGAGGAGAGGGCGAAGCAGTTGAGTACGCTGTTGCCGTTGACGACGAGTGGAGGAAACATGGATCAGCCTTATCAGTGTAATAATCAGAGTGGAGGTGGTGTTCCCTCCGGGAAAAAGTTTATGACGGACCTTTTAGTTTCAAGTTTAACGACTGATGGAGGACTAGAAATTGCATTGAATGCTGCCATCAAAGTGGAAATGGAGGGGAGTGGTAGTGGGGGTGGTGGAGGAGGAGGGAAAAAGGATGGAGGGTGTTTTGGAGGTAGTGACAGCTCACCCTCCTCCATCAATGTGAATTCTGGCACCATCTGTGATAACACCAGTTTGCTCCTCCGACACGATAATCTGCTAAGTGATCAGGCGATCTTGGAGGTGCAGGCAAAGTGCGGAGGGGGAGTTTGTGGAGGTGGAGTAGGTCAAGCTCAACAACATCCAACACAACAAGCGCCACCATCTTCAAACACAAGTAATCAGTGTGGAGGAGACATATCCCTTGGAGGAGGGGACCAGGGTATCCCATTGCTCAATTTGGTCAAACAACTTATTAAAAGCGCGTGCGTGGCTAGTATCGGGAAACTGCATGGACTGTATCCACCTCAACAGCACCAGAATCAGGCACCTGAATCCAGTAGTCAGTCTGGAGGATCTCAACAACAGCAACAACAGCCACCTCAAATTTCTGGAGTGATGGGAGGTTCCACTGGAGGCCGAACAGGTACTCCAAATCCTTTGGAGGGAAGCTCCTCCTCAAAAAAGTACAGCAACAGCAGTAGCATTGGAGCAGGAGGACCATTCGGAAGCAGAACTAGTTTAGGAGGCGCAGGGGGAAAGCTCCTCAGAGGAGAAAACTCGTCCAGTCTCCTCCTCCTTTTAAGATTCCAGCGTCTCCTCCTCTCCCGCCTCTTCTATGCCCAAAGCCAACTCATTCACGGCGACCACTCCTGGGAAAAGGAAATGCTCGGCACGGAGTGCCTCCTGGGCCGCTACATTAGTCATTTGGTGGAGCACGTGACCGAGTCGATCTCATTCGCGGGGGAGGTTGTCCTCCACCCCAACAACCAATCCCCACCTCATCACCACCACCACGTGTTCAGCAAAGCGGCGGCCATAGTCGACGAGGACATTTGCGGGATCCTCTTTCCCGAGCTGCTCCTCTCCCTACTAATACTCAGCATTGGAGTGGACGGCTTCTCCTCCATTTGCCAGCAGAGCCAGAAAGTCGTTGATACTCTGGGAGGAAAAGAGCCACCACCTCCAACCCCTCCCACACACCCAAAAGCCTCGTCTTCATCATCCGTGAAACCATTGTGCCTCGGTTTGGGATTCCTGCGAAGGTCCAACTTTATCAAGCCGTTGATAAGCCTCCTGGAAACCCTGAACCAATTCAACCGGCTCGCGCCCACCTGTGATATTGAGGACACGGAGGCCCTCTCGTGGCCCGGAATCATTGCACCGCAAAGCAACTGGAATCTCCAGTACCAAAAAGGCGACTTTGACGACCTGCCCTCGCTGACCAAGGCCGACGTGGAGAACCACGTACGGAATGGAGGTCAGTGGACCATTCTGAACGGGAAGGTGTACGACCTCAAGGAGTACTTTATTTTTGGCGCCACGAAGGAGTCCGAGTGCTGGATGAGTTTGGAGGTGATTGCTCAGTACATTGGAAAGGACATTACAACCGAGTACGACAGAGGGTTGCATAATGACGAGGCGAAGCAGTGGCTGGAGAGATATGTGGTTGGTAATTATGTTGGGGGAGGACCGCCCTCGGGGGGAGGAGGATATCAAAGCAGATGGCCTGATCCTAGCACAGTTTCCAGTGGACTGATGGACGCGCAGAGGAATCTGAGTTTGCTGTTGGGTCTCTACGCGTACTCTCTTGTGAATGGGGTGGCGGCCAGTCATTTCGAGACGGAGGCGACGCAAGTACTCTCCCTCCCGTTTATGCAGGGTGGTCTGGAGGGGAAGGAGGGGATGAACATGTTTTTGGAGGGAAGTCAGAATTTACTCCAGGGGACGACCACGCTGAGTACAATGGCACATAATTCTGGAGGGGGCGGAGGAGTTGGTGGTGGACCAAGACTTGTTGTGGCGTGTGTGTCTTCTTCAGCGCCTCCATCCCTCCAAATGATGATAACCACGGGTGATGGAGGGACGGAGGGAAATGATAAAAGGAGATATCATCATCATCACAATCATCAAGACTCGACGCATGAAGATTTGGGGAAAAAGGACGCGTTAAGTGTTTTGGAAAAGAATCGGGATGGAGGGTTGGAGGGAAAGGCGGTTCACTTTATCAACGCCTTCCTCGCAAACGACACGAAGGAGGTGAGCGTGCGCACGTTTCTCGGAATGCTGGAGCGACACGCGAAGGAAAGCCATTTGCTAAGTCCACCGCAAGAGTTTACTTATTATCATCCAGTGGAGCAAGTGGGCCGTCTGTTGACCGCTGTCCTGCTCAAGCACCTGAATCTGAGCACCGTGGTGATAAGCCTGATCGAGAAGGAAATGGAGGGTCACGGACCAATGAAGCTGCCACGCGCCCTCAAGGAACTGCTGGCGCACGTGAATCAAACTAAATGGAGTCTTGTCAAGGAGAAGCAGCAAACACCCAACAGCTGCTATCGGGAAGTGTGCGCCAAGGTCATGGAGCGCTGCAGATTTCTGTTGAATGAAGTGAGATTCATGGACGCACCAGAAATGAGGGCTTATCGGAAGCAGATATTCCTCAGGTGCAACTCGAGATGGAAGGGGGCGATAAGGAAGATTTTAAAGGATATCCGGTTGGCGAGGTGCGCCAGCCAGCGGCACTCCAGACCCGAGGACATTGTGAACACAAATATTCAAACGCTGGAAAGTCAGCAGAAGGATGGAGGGAATGTGGTTGCCACCACGGCTACTGCCTCCATACTACAAAGTCCTCAGCAAAAGTTGGGCTGTTTCCAGGCAGGAGGGTCTGATAACTTGTCTAGTCAAGAGGAAAACCAAAAGACTGAAATGGGTGGAGGGAATAATGGAGGAGGAGGTGGAGGAGACAGCGGCGGTGCTACTACAACAAATACCACCTCCAGTAGCACATTCACTCCAAATGCGGGAGGAAGTAAGAGTGGAGGGAAAAGTAAGACGGGAGGCGGAGGAGGTGGTGGAGGTGGAGGGAACAATGGTAGTAGTAGCAGACTGTACTGCCTCCAAATTCCGGACATGGCAGAACTGAAGCGGAGATGCAGCGGCATTGTGGGATTTGTCATGGGAGGATATGGCGGAGGAGGTGACGTGGCAGGGCCTCCGTCTCCTCCCAGTGTTGCGGCCATAAGGAAAGCTTTAAAGGAGCAGAACGGCCGCGCTCGAAGAAGACTTGAGGGAATCGGACTGATTACCCAGTTGTTACAGACAGAGAATTTGATACCCAGCAGCAAGTACCTTTTAATGGTGGGATGGCAGGGAGTGGTAAACTCGGCCCTGCAGCACTCACCCTCCACATTCCTCCGAAAAATCGACCAGGATATTGAGCAAAGCACGCCGTATCTCAGAACAAAAGTATTCCTGGCGCACAGCGAACTTTTAAAGTGGGCGCTGGGGGATCTCCGCCGAATCACGATTGAAAGTCGGTGTCATGGGTCATACTGCCCCGAGTCCAGTTCCAGGAGCCTAAAACGAGGCACCCGATTCAAGGAGAACATGAACCACAGGGACCGCGTCGGTCTCGGAACGCTGAGTCAAGCAAGATTTATCCTGGCGCTGATAACCATCCTCAGTGAGAACATGTATGGAAGTGAAGTGAGTCATCTGATAAGCCTGGGACTCTTATCGGTAGTCCAAACGCTGCTCCACTGCGTTGGTCCTGATACGACCATGTACTTTAGCGGAAGTGGGGGAGGAGGACATCAGGCTCCGGGAGGAGGTGGAGGAGGATCCAACAGCTCTGCAGACAAGTGCTATCCTCGCGTGGCCAGTTTAAACGTCGCTTTCGAGGAAATGATTTACAAGAGCAAGCCGCCACCTCCACCATTGACTGGCGCAGAAATGGCGCAGTTGATGAAGGTGGGCACGCACGTTGTTCGTGGGGTGGACTGGAAATGGGGTGACCAGGACGGAGTACCCCCGGGGGAAGGCAGAGTCGTTACCGAACTGGGAGATGACGGCTGGGTACGTGTCACATGGACAAACGGCACAACAAACAGCTACAGAATGGGCAAGGAGGGAAAGTATGATCTCAAGTTGGCCGACCCGCCCGTTGCACAAGAGAGCGAAAGCGACAGTGAAAGTTTCGTGGAGGAGGACGGGATATACGAGGCGAGCTGCGGACTGCACGGAAAAAATCATCCTACGAGCCTAATCCGACAAGCTTGTTTGCATCTGATGCGGATTCTTGCGGTAAGCGTGGGTCTTCACAGCGACACGATGGAGGAAGCCGCCGTCCGAAGTTTTTGCGCCCTGCTCAAGGAAATTGTTCACGTGGGCTGCACGCTGCGCGAGGAAGACCGGCACACGGAGAAACAGTTCCTGTGCTGCCAACAGTACGACGAGTGGGCCCATTTGGGATTCTGTCGGGCCATTGCGGCATCTGGAAAAATCCTGCAAGCGCTTAGCAGCTGTCCATGGATAGACATGTGTTTGGAAATGGCGGAGCGGGCGAATGAAAATCAGACCGATTTGGGAAAACAGGTGCTGGTGATGCGGGTGCTGAAGGCGGTGCTGCCTGGCGCGGTCAAAAATTTGGATCTAAATCGGAGGCAGAGTTTGCTCAAGCGCCTGTTTGGGATCATGGGAGACAGGATCCTGATGCTTGTCAAGGATCCTAGTGTGGAGAATGAGGAATACATTCAGAAGCAGGAGAGCTTCGTAAAGCTGACGGTGCCCATGACGGCGACGCACTCGGGAACTCTCGTTGAGGAAATGGTGGGATTGTTGAGGCAACTGCTGGATCGGAGGGAGTGGGCCTTTTTGATACGGAACGTGATTCAGACGACGGTTATGACCACTTGTGGGAGTAGCGGTAGCTTTTACGTGCCGCCTCAGCAACAACTGCAGAAAAAGTTCGAGGGCGCAGGAGGTGGAGGTGACAGTATGGAGCTTTGTGGTACGGGGGATGAGGAGGAGGATGGAGTGGACAAGTGGAAGAATGACGGCATGTTTTGTGCGGTGCTGGCGGTGATTGGAGGATACGACTCCAGATGTCGGTTGGGTGGCACGGTGGAAATCAAAAGCGAAGAACAACAGCAGCAGCAACAACAACAACTCCAAATTCAAGATAACAGAAATGTGGGGAGTGGAGGAGTGGGAGGTGATGAGGGATTGATGATGATGGGTGCCAGTGGGATTGCAAGTACTGGGGTGCTATGTCGGATAAGTCATGGAGGAAGGATTTATGTTCAGGACGACTTTGGAGTGGCGAAAAAGGTGCCGTTTTCCAGTTTGGAGTCACTTCCCGAGAAAACGTTTAATCCGCGCGTGCTGCCGGAATCGGACGAGACGACGAGTTTGTGGGTGAAGCTGGTGTCGTTGGGAATGGGCACGCTGAGGGTCAAGGACTGGCAACATGGAGGGGGAGGAGTTGGAGGGAGACCTCCACAAGAGTCCATGGTGTACTCGGATAACGTTGTTGCAGGACTGCTTGTGAGGCAACAAGAACTACTCCAGATTTTGAAGGGGATCTCGGTTCTACAAGGTCATCAGGAGCTGTTGAGAAAGGTGCTGAGGCAGGTTTGGATTGAGGAGAATTCGGGAGGGGGAGGACTTGGAGGGAACAGCGGCGTGTATCAGAATTCAGTATGTGTGCGGAGTGGAGGTGGAGGAGATGAAGCAGGTACTACAGCGGAGGAGGAGAACAACAGTGGCGAAAAGAATTTGGGAGGAAGTGGTTCCCTCCATTTACTCCAAAATGAAACCAACAGCTCTGTAGACAAGCGGACGAGTTCATCCGAGAGCGAAAGCGCTACAGCGAAAACGCTCTTTTTATTCGAGAAGGTGCTGAGCAAGGCAACACAGCCTAGTCCTGTCAAGGCCATCTTTTCCCGAAAGGAGTTGGAGGAGGCGGCCCTCACAATCCTGCAGCATCTGAGCGCCGTCAACCGGAAAGCCGCGGAGGAGAAACGGCGAAGACTACTCCAAAGCAGTGAGGTGATCATGAGCAAAAGCATTTTGATGAAGTGTCAGTCCAGCGTAGCCACCACGCTTGGAGGATCCTCCCTCCCGAGCTTGGAGGAAAATCCTAAAAGTCCTCAGGAGTCAGAAGGTGGTTCGGAGGGAGAGGGCCGGAACAGCAATCAAAACGTGAGAACGACAAGCAGAGAAAGGAAAATGGGTGCTCCGACACCTCCACCTCCCCAACCGCCTCCACCACTCCCTCCAGCGGCGCCCGTTGTTCAACAGCTCATGGAAATGGGCTTCCACAGGGACAGCGTGGAAACGGCGTTGAAGGCTCTTGTAACTGATTCACAAAGTGTGGTGTCGCCCAGTCCAGAAACGCTGGTCGCCTGGCTCCTGGAACATCATCACACTCAACAACAGCAGCAGATTGTGGTTGGAGGTGGTGGTGGCAGCACCGATAATCCCACTCCACCCCTCCGACAAAGCAGCGTCAACACGCACGGCTCCTCCACCGAAGCCGAGCTGAGTGACAGCGACTCCATCTCGGAAGAGTTTGAAGACATTGACGCAAGCGGTCACGACACTTGCGTGGTCCAGCCGGAAATCCAGTTTAAAAAGCCGGCCGACTTTGGAACAAATGACGAGTACGCCCGTTACGTCCAAGAACACATTTCGATCGGAATGACGGTCCGCTGCTGCCTCACATTTGATGACCTTTACGAAGGCGACGTTGGCAAAGTGGTTAAGCTGGACATGGACGGTCTTCACGATCTCAACGTGCAAGTGGACTGGCAGCAAAAAGGCCGGAAGCACTGGGTGGGCTACGTCCACGTAGAAATGATGGGATATCCGTTGCCAGTGGCGCAACCAGTACCGGCCCACATGCAGAATCCGACCCTCCACATGGCTTCCATGGCCCAGCAGTCTCAACAGCAGGGAAAACAGAGCGCCGCACAAGCCGCAAGAAATCGACACGGAAGTCCCCAAAAACTAATGATGACAATGGGGGAAGGACCCGGAGGTGCCATTGGAGGAGTTGTCCTCGGAACTACTCCCATTCGAGTAGGAGATCGAGTCAGAATCATTCCTGATGTGCACGCCCGGAAAATGGCGGAGCATTTGGCGTCAGTGGGAAGTCCCCACATTAGCATATCAGCAGAGTCAACATTTCCTGGTCCGAACGACGTCGGAATCGTCAGTTCAATTTGTGGAGAGCAGGCCACGGTCAAGTGGTTGGGTCACAACATCAAGGCGACTGGACCACTCAGAGATCTCTGTTTGGACGTGACCACTCATCCGGGAGTGGTCTGTGACGGATGCTTTTCGAGTCCCATTGTCGGTCCGAGATTCAAGTGCAAGCTGTGCTACAGCTTTGACTACTGTCAACAATGCTTCAGTGAGAAAAAGTGTCATCCGCATCCATTCCTCAGAATAAATGAAGCCGGCGTTGCATCCATATTTGCCGGGAAACCGGGACGATCTGGAAAGGATGGAGGTGGAGCGGGTGGAGGGGGTGGAAAGGAGGGAAGTGGTACTGGAGGAGATGGAGGTCTCGAGAAGGGAAGTCAGAATCCAAGTCCACCACAACAACCGCTGGTCGTTAGTGGAATACTGAAGGAGTGGTCCAAGTGCGTGAAGCAGATAAATGTCAGTAGTTTGGAGTCCTGGGCTTATCGACTGATTGACGGGATCCCGACGACCTTTTGGCAGAGCTGTGGAAATCAGGGTAAACACTGGATAATGTTGGAAATGCAGCCGAATGTGTTGGTCCAGCAGTTGAAAATGGCGGTGGATCCGGCGGACGGGAGCTACATGCCTTGCAAAGTGAGCGTTTCCGTTGGGGCAAGTACAACGGCGAACATGAAGGATTTGACGTACGTTCTGATTCCAAGTGGAGCGACAATGGTGACGCTGCTTAGTGATCTGAAGGAGTACTATAGATACATCGAGGTCAACATTTTGCAGTGTAGGAATGGAGGAATTGACTGCAGAGTGCACGGGCTGAGTATTGTAGGACGACAGAGAAGCGACTCGGATGACTTTGTGCGAACGTTTTCATTCCTGGCGAGTGACGGAGAGGAGCAAGAGGGTGATGTGGAGGAGTTTGGAGGTGGCGCTCAAGACAAGGAGGTCTCCGTCGAGTATAAAACGAGACGGAGTAGTAGCTCGGGGGATAGTACTTGTGGCGGAGCACTCCAGGAAAAGGGAGGGAGACGAAGAGGAGGGGAAGGAGGTCAAGGAAGCATCCGAGTTTTTGTTTGGGGCCTGAATGATAAGGATCAGTTGGGTGGTTTAAAGGGAAGCAAGATCAAGACGCCAATGTACTCTGAAACGCTGAGTGGACTGAAGCCGGTACACATTTGTGGAGGGAGCAAAAGTCTGTTTGTGATTAGTCAGGATGGGAGAGTTTACGGATGTGGGGAGGGGACCAATGGGAGATTAGGACTGGGTCATAGTAATAACGTTGGAGTTCCGCAGCAGTTGACGGCGCTGAGTCCGTATGTAGTCAAGAAGGTGGCGGTGCACAGCGGAGGGAAGCACGCCATGGCGCTGACTACCGACGGGAAAGTGTTTAGTTGGGGGGAGGGGGAGGATGGCAAGTTGGGACATGGAAATGTGGTCACGTACGAAAGACCCAAGTTGATTGACGCGCTGAAGTCGAAGAGAATCCGGGAGATTGCTTGTGGGAGTAGTCATTCGGCAGCGATTACGAGTGGAGGGGAGCTGTACACGTGGGGACTGGGTGAGTATGGAAGATTGGGTCACGGAGATAATCAGAGTCAACTGGTGCCCAAGTTGGTGGAGGCGCTTGTGGGGAAAAGAGTGGTCCAAGTTTGTTGTGGAAGTCGAGATGCTCAGACTCTGTGTTTGACGGATGAAGGGATGGTGTACTCATGGGGGGATGGGGATTTTGGCAAGTTGGGTCGAGGCGGCAGTGAAGGATGCGCCGTGCCCCAGAATATCGAGAAGCTGAATGGATTGGGCGTTTGTCAAATCGAGTGCGGTGCGCAGTTTTCGTTGGCGCTCACCAAGTTTGGGCAGGTTTGGACTTGGGGAAAAGGAGACTACTTCCGGTTGGGTCACAATGATGACAGGCACGTGAGGAAGCCGACGTTGGTGGACGCGCTGAAAGGGAAAAAGATTTGTCATGTGGCGGTAGGAGCGCTGCACTGTTTGGCGGTGACGGATACTGGACAAGTTTTTGGATGGGGAGATAACGACCACGGACAGCAGGGGAATGGAACGACAGTGGTGAACAGGAAGCCGACCATGGTTCAGGGGCTGGAAAATGTGAAGGTGACCAAGGTGGCGTGTGGGAGTAGTCATAGCGTGGCGTGGACTAGTCCGGAAATGGCGCAGGTGAAGGGAAACGAGACGGTCATGTTTAAAGTGAGCCGGGATCCGCTCGGAATCCACAGTTTGGGTTACAGTGTCTGTGGAGGGATGGGAGGAGGTGTTAGTACTGGAGGGAGGGATGCTACGGATGGAGGAATCGATAGTAGTTCACAGACTGCAGGAGTCCCGCAGCCGAGCAGACGACGAGTTCAAATTGATACCGCGTTGACGGAAGACGATCCGGAAATATCGCTTGGAGGTGGTGTGGGTGGAGGAGCGACGCTGGGTGTGGAGGGAAGTTCCTCCACCAGAGTAGTGAGTCAGGAGGAATACGACCGAATATTTAACCAACTTTGCAGAAGACTTGGAGGCGTTGTTGGGGAAGATGATGATCTACCGCCCGTGAGAACTATACAAGCTGGAGCCGCCTCCTCAGCATCCACCTCACTCCCCCTAAATCATCCTCCACCCACCTCCTCCTCCCAGCCAAACTATCATCAGTTCAGTGAAGACGAAGAGGATGCCTGGTCCACCGTTCCTGAAAACAATCACTCATTGGACGGAACTCGCACCATTGACAGGTTAATGGTCGAGGAGGAAGATCGGAGGAGACTGTTCCGTCCCTCGTCATCCAACTCCAGAAGACGATCATCCTCTCAGGGAGGAGGAAACATTGACAACAAGCCCAATCGACCCTCCCTGTCAAAAATTCTGGTCTCGTTGGAATCCACCGCGGCGCAGCAAACGGCGCTCCAGCACATTCTCAACGCACTTCAAATCATGCTCGCCAGACAACTCATTGTGGCTGCGTTGCTTCCACCTCACCTCCCCACCTCAGGCGGTTTACTGGGTCATCCGGGTAGTCTGGAGTTGGACAAGTTGTCTGGAGGAAGCTTCAGTGGAGCACTTCACCAAAAGTTTCCAGCGGATTTGCTGAGCACGCGATGCGACTCGCTGGGAACGTCGCCGAGTCTGACGAGCTTGATGCTCAGTTTGGAGGGAAGTCTGGCCAAGGACGTGGACGTTGTCATGATGGCGCAGCAGGGAGGTGGAGAAGCGCCTGCGGAAGGCTCCTTGGAAATACTGGTTAGAATATAATGACAAGTTTGTATGCATTTTTGATTTTGGGGTATTTTGAGATGAGGCCTTGTAAACACGAAATGGTTTTTATTTTTGGTTTGCAGAACGAGACGTTTGGAGTGGATGGAGGTGGAGGGGCAAACGGTGTAGATGGAGAGGATGAAAGCTCGGGAAGTGTGGAGGGAGCGTCCCCGTCCTTTTCCTTTAGCTCACATGATGAAGATGAGGAGGATGACGAGGAGGAGGAGGCGAGCGGATTGAGTGGAAGTGACGGGATTAGCGTGATTGCTGCTGCCTTGGCTTCTACTGAGAGTCAGGTAAGCTGTTGGACAAAATTAAAAATAACTGTTAATAATTAAATGGATTGGTTTATTAATTGTAATTAATTATATTACAGCTAATTGATACTGTGGACAAGGGGGAGGATGGAGGCAACGGAAGTTTGCGGATGATGCGACGGGTGGACGATTTCATTGGCTTGTTTACTCAGGAGGAAGCTTGCGTTCTGGTAGACCTTCTTAAAATAGGGGTCGCGGGCCGAGCGGGACCTGACGCCAAACAAATCATCGCTTCCATGCTACTCGGTATGAAATTAACGAAAGATAATTAATTATAGTTATTTTAACTGAGATTTTTTATTATATTTTTTAATATATTTAATTTTTAGCGCTGAGCAAGAGTGAGGCCAGCGTGGCGGAAATGCTCCTCGAGCTCTGCGTCACGGAACTGGAAGATGTTGCCTCCAACATGGACTTTGTCCGAACGCTCCCCGCCCCCGTCGTCCAGGAAAGCAGCCACCCATACAGCGACAACAGTTTCAACACGGGTCGCGTAAAAATACCCGGCGCGGAACAACTCCGCGTGGAATTCGACACTCAATGCAGCACCGAAAAGCGCCACGATCCCCTCACAATCATGGACGGATCCGGACGAATCATTGCAGTGAGAAGTGGGCGGGAGCCTAGTGACTGGTCACCCGATATACGGGTGAAGGGAGACGAGCTCCTCTGGAAATTCCAGAGTGACTCCAGCGTCAACGGATGGGGCTGGCGGTTTACGGTCTATCCGCTAATGCCCAGTTTCGGAGCCCACGATCTGCTGAGCGACAGGGCCGTTCTGAGTCGACCTTCCGTGGACGTTGTCATGTGCCTTTTGGACGATAATCTGGATATACTGCCGAGAAGCAAGGGGAGCAGTCATTTGGCGTTAAGATTGGTGGCGGCGTTGGCCGCCAGCGCTCAAGCAAGTTTCCTCAACGCCAACCAGCGAATGTGGGCCCTTCAACGACTAAGAAAAGTTATAAGAATCATTAGTGCAGTTATCTTGAAGCAAGCACCTCCAGAGATGGTGGCAGTGGCAAGTTGCTCCTCGTCAAGTGGGAGTAGTGGAGGAGGTGGTGGTGGAGGGGGAGTAGTCGGAGGTGAAATTGTTGGAGTGAGTTTAAATCTGGACAGATTTCTCAGTAGCTGTACAGCAGTAATGGATAACCCAAAGAACACAAGTGCCTGTTTGAGGGGACTGAGGGGACTTCCGGATCTCCTTCTAAAGCAGTATGAATACGAGGAGCCTATCGTTCGCAGTGGCAAGCACCTGACCTACAGCCCCTTTTTCAAGGTGCTTGCTGCCCTCGCCTGTGATCTCAGCATGGACTCCCTTCCAAACATAGCGGACGGTTATCGGTGGTCCTGGTTCCGCAAGTACTGTTTGGCGGCGAGGGTCACGAGTGGACTGCTGAACAGGGCAGAGTTGCCGGTGGCGTTTAAGAGTGAGGTGGTGAACAAGATAAGCGAGATGCACTCCAAGGAGGATATTGCCTCCATGACGTTCATGAGTCAGGAGGTGTTCCGACAGGAGCATGATGAGCAGTTGATAAGCTGGTTGAATAGAAAGCCGGAGGACTGGACGCTGAGTTGGGGCGGAACCGGAACAATTTACGGATGGGGGCATAATCACCGGGGTCAGTTGGGAGGTGTTGAAGGGGCCAAGGTGAAGTTGCCTGCAAGCTGCCATTCTCTAAGTAGCTTGCGACCCGTGCAAATCATTGGAGGAGAACAGACACTGTTTATTGTGACAATCGACGGGAAGGTGTATGCGACGGGCTATGGCGTCGGAGGAAGACTGGGGATTGGAGGAGTGGAGAGCGTTTCCACGCCGACCCTGCTCGAGTCGATAAGTCACGTGTTTATCAAGAAGGTGGCGGTGAACTCGGGAGGAAAGCACTGTCTGGCGCTGAGTGCCGACGGGGACGTGTACTCCTGGGGCGAAGGGGACGACGGAAAACTGGGTCACGGGAATAAAACAAATTGTGATAGGCCGCGAATAATTGAGGCGCTGCGAGGGAAGGAAATTGTGGACGTGGCTTGCGGAGGTGCCCATAGCGCTGCTATAACCGCCCGCGGAGAACTGTTCACGTGGGGCAAGGGAAGATACGGAAGACTGGGACATGGCGACGGGGAAGATCAGTTGAGACCCAAGTTGGTGGAGAGTTTGAAGGGATACAAGGTTGTGGACGTGGCGTGCGGAAGTGGCGACGCCCAGACGCTGTGCATTACGGAAGACGACTCCACGTGGAGTTGGGGGGATGGAGATTATGGAAAGTTGGGAAGGGGAGGGAGCGATGGCTGCAAAACGCCGATGAAAATAGAGAGCCTGTGCGGATTGGGAGTGGAGAAGGTGGAGTGCGGAAGTCAGTTTAGCGTCGCGTTGACCCGAGGTGGCGTCGTGTACACGTGGGGCAAGGGGGATTATCACCGCCTAGGTCACGGCACGGATGACCACGTCCGGAGGCCCAAGAAGGTGGCAGCGCTTCAGGGTAAAAAGGTGATTTGCATCGCGACGGGATCCCTTCACTGCGTCGCTTGTACTGATTCAGGGGAGGTGTATACTTGGGGCGATAATGACGAGGGTCAGTTGGGAGACGGGACCACAAATGCGATTCAGAGACCTCGTCTTGTGGCGGCGCTCCAGAACAAAAAGATCAACAAGGTCACGTGCGGATCAGCGCACACTTTGGCATGGACCACTAATAAGCCGAGTAATACTGGACGATTACCAACAGAGACGCCGATGGAGTACGATTTGCTGAAGGACATGCAAATCCTGACTCTCCGGAACAGGATCGTGCTCCTCCACTACTTTAGCGACGTGTTTTGCCCGCACATTCCAATGTTCCTGCTGGGCCACGAGGAGAGCAGCGACGGAGTGGTCAGTTTCGACACGAACAAGCTGAGAGGGCTGCTGGTGAGCGGGGCCAAGGAGATGGCCTTCCGGAAGGTGATCCACGCGACCATGGTCAGAGAGCGCCAGCATGGACCGGTCATCGAGCTGAACAGGATTCAGGTGAAACGAGCTCGAGGGGGAAGTAAGGGAACGGGGCTGGCAGGCGTAGACGGCATCAAGTCGGTTTTCGGGCAGATGGTGGGCAAAATGCATTTGTTGAGTCAGGAGACGCTATTTCTCCCCCATCGTGTGTGGAAGGTCAAGTTTGTTGGGGAGAGCGTGGACGACTGCGGGGGAGGCTACAGCGAGAGCATCGCGGAAATGTGTGACGAGCTGATGAACGGAAGTCTGCCGCTTTTGATCCTCACGCCGAACGGGAGGGAGGAGAGCGGGACGAGTCGAGATTGCTTCATTCTGAATCCGGCGGCGAGGTCGCAGTTGCATCTGAAGATGTTTCGGTTTTTGGGGATTTTGATGGGGATCGCGATTAGGACGGGGAGTCCGCTGAGCTTGACGCTGGCGGAGCCTGTCTGGAAGCAGTTGGCGGGCATGCCGCTGACCACGTTGGATCTAAGCGAGATTGACCGGCACTATCTGCAGAGCTTGTTGTACATCCGGGATTGTTGTGGGGGAGGAGGTGGAGGTGCTGGAGGGAGTGAAGAGGAGGACAAGGCTTTTGTGGCGCTGGACTATCCCTTTTCGACGACAAGTGCGGCGGGACATGAAGTAGTACTTAGTGCGGTTCATCAGCGGATCACGGCGGAGAATCGGCAGGAATACTTTAGAATGGCGCTTAATTACAGGTGAGGTTAATTAAATTGAACGACAATTAAGTTTGATTAGCTACGGCATTTGAAATAATTGATTTTTTTTTGTGTTAAAGGCTGCACGAGTTTGATGAAGCGGTAGCCGCCGTGCGCGAGGGAATGTCGCAAGTGGTTCCCGTGCCACTTCTCTCCCTCTTCACCGGATACGAGCTGGAAACAATGGTCTGCGGATCCCCAGACATTCCACTAACTCTACTCAAGAGCGTGGCGACCTACAAGGGCGTGGACCCCACCGCCCCACTCATCCAGTGGTTCTGGGAGGTGATGGAGGAGTTCACCAGTCAGGAGCGGAGTCTCTTTCTCCGATTCGTTTGGGGACGGACACGACTCCCCCGAACAATTGCCGACTTCCGCGGGAGGGACTTTGTCATCCAGGTCATGGACAAGTACAATCCACCCGACCACTTCCTTCCGGAGAGCTACACTTGCTTCTTCCTCCTCAAAATGCCCAGATACTCTTGCAAGGTCAGTGAAATCATGGCCAAGTTTAAACTTAAATAAATTTTAACCAATTAATTTAACTGATTACAAATAATAATTTGTTATTTTTTTGTTTCCAGTACGTTCTCCGGGACAAGGTCAAGTACGCCATTTACTTTTGCAAGTCGATCGACACGGACGAGTACGCCCGCGTGGCCATTCCAGGCAGCGTGGCGACGGCGGACGAGACACCTGAGGAGTCCAACGACGGCGTCGACACCGACACCAGCGAAGATCCCATCATCATGGACTATCCGTCACCCAACTCAGCCCATTGAAACTTAAATCAAAAGAAAACAATTAATTGCTTAATTACATATTGAGATAACTGACATTATTCCTATAGTACGTACTTTGTAATTGTAATTAAGTAAGTGATTATATTGTTACTGCTATTATTGTAATGATGATGACTATGCACGGCGCAACCTGTTTTTAAAATTGTGTGGAGCAAACAGAGGAAGATTGAAGATTATCGTAAAATTAAGTCTAAATAATGATGTGAATTATTAATTATAATTATCATAGCAATTAAAATGTCACCTCCATTCCTGTAACACGCAAGCAGAGTAAAACAAACAAAAAATCAAAATATTTTGCATTTAACACGCTAGTTTGTAATCAATCACCAAAAAAATAATCTCACTATTTACCGTTGTTAGTCGTGTAAGTTTACTAACTAATCAGTTAAGCGTACCAAATACTAATTAATATGAACATTTAAACATATTCATAGCATTAGAAAATTAGATAAGGAATAAGAATATACATTTTTAATTGTATAATTTGCCATGTTATTAAATATACATATTATATCGCTGATAAGCACACGCGCGCATCCTCCGTTTATTTTGTAGCGTCGTATAAAAAACGTAAAACTGGATAAGGTTAAGATAAGAAGACTTAAAAGATAAGTGTGTAGTGGAGGTGATGATAAGAATATTTTTTGGAATATACGCTTTCAACATCATTCCTTCCTCTTTTTCCTTTCTCGTCAAAGTCTACTCAAAGCGTCACCGTCGTCGTTTTTTTTGCTCTGCAGAGACGCAGACGCTGCTGCGCCATTTGCTATAAACGCTGCGCGCTGCTGTTGAGAGAGTGTGAATGCTATTTATATCTAAGATTTAACTAAATGATACAATTAGTTAATTGTGGTAACGAACATAAAAAAACATGTTGAAAATAAAATGAAATTTTTAGCGAGAAAATTATTGCCTATTGTATGTTTCTCTCAATGTTTTTGTATTCATGTTCATTTGCATCAAAATACTCAAAGGCATAAATAATTTAAAGTTAAATAAAGGATCGATGGGTGCGATATATTTTGACCTTCCCGGGGTCAGTAATTTGGTGGCTCCAAATTATCTTGACAAATACATTTCGTCCGACATCCAACATTGAGAGAGATCTGTGAGACCATGGTGACCATGTGTATGTTTATGAACGTGCATCTTCATTACTATAACTTATACTGGAGGCTCGTCTAAAATTGTTTAATTAATTGATAATTTCTGTATATTTAACTAAAGTTGTTACAAAATGTTACAAAGGGAACCTAGACCTATCAACAGCATAAAGATTGTTCCGATTTCATGGCACAAATTTCGTTCAGAATGCACGTAAGTAAATGGTCGATTCGCATGTATTGGTTGCGAGAGTTGGCCTGATGGACTGCGCTGCTGAGGAACTTTAGATCTATCTTCAGAATCGGGACAAAAATCCTTTTAAAGGGACGAAAGCCCCGCAATTAAATCCAAAGACAAATTTTGACTACAAAATACTTTTGTTAGGTGGGCATTTAGTATTTTGCCTGACGCTGCTACAAGTCGCACGTCACACGAGAGAGGCATTAAGGCAGCTCGATGATGATTAATATATACAAATGATTATCATCAATATTACCATTATAGCGAATTTTAATTACTTTTTTCCCCACTATGAGGTTGGTTCATGTTCAAAATCTATAAAATGAACTAATTACGATTATCGTGGGGAGTTTTAAGTGAATTGAAGAAAGAAGAAGAAGACGGCGATAATTTTTTAAACAAAAAAGTTAATAATTGTGGCTAAATTTTGTTTAGGGGAAAACTGTACTACTACTGTACTAATTTAGCTACTGCATGAAATATAAATATATTCTGTTATTAAAGTTGTAATCACAATAATTAAAGTTAACTCTATATATATAAGAAGTTTATATATATAATAGTAATAATAATAATTGTTCTCGTCTTGACATCCTCTCAGGTAAATCTACATGAACAAATTTTTGTTTTTTGTGATTAATTACTCGCCTTCGTCACATAATCAGTGAAAAACTCTGCCTGTCTTTAAGAAAGACAAGACAAATTAAACAAATAAGCGTTTGTGTGTGTGTCGGTCGTCGTCGTTACAAAAAATATATATAGGTATATAATTCTTGACTTTTACGGCGATTTCATGCGCGTGCAGGAGGGAAAAATAAAAAATGAAAGCGTTAAAAAAAAGAATTTCAAAAATCAATTAATTGTGTTGTCTGTCATTATTTCTTAACTATTCACAGATGTAACTTGCCAAAAAGCATAATATGAATAATGGCGTATGGGTCATGTACAAAAAAAACGTCCTTGTTCGCATGCTGGCCATGTGTATCCTTATGGCCTTATCGTTAGCGCGTGCTTTAAACATGAATGTTTATGATTACCCATTAAAATGGAGTTTCATTTATAAATGTCTAATTGATACATTGCAAATATTTAACTAATGTTTTTACAAAATGTTATAAAGGACACCTGATCCCATCGGCAGCATTAACAATTGTTCCCATTTCATGGCACAGGTTTCCTTAAAAATGCAGGTAAAGTAAATAGTCAATTCGTGTGCACTGGTTGCGACAGTTGGCCTGATGGATTACCTTACAGAATGACTCTAGATCCTCCATTTTGGCTGAATTCTGTTAGTTTTTAAGGGACGAAAGTCCTGCAATTAAATCAAAAGATAAATTACAACAAATAACCTTTGCGAGCGAGCATTTCTGCATTTTAGCTGGTGTCTATTTAGGTGACAGCCGGAAACTGTTACCGATTCAGCTAACTGCAGTATAGTAGTTAATTAATAATAATATCTTTTGAACTCTAGGAAATAAAATTATGTTCAAAACTGGCATTCGAGAAATTCATACATAGATTCATAAGTTTGGCAATCATACTGCTTGTGAAAGCGTCGTCCTCACTTAAACAGTGAAAACTCTAAATCTTCTTTTTAAAAAAACAAAGAAAAGAAAATAATCAAACACAATTTGTGTGTTTGTGCTTCTTTGGTCGTCGTCGTCGTTGCAAAAAAATAAATAGTATTCTGACTTTTACGGCGATTTCATGCGCGCGTGCAGGAGCGAAAAAAATGAAATCATTTAAAAAAAGACTTGTAAAAAATAATGAGTTAATTGTGGACTACTAATTATTTCTTAGCTGTCAAAAACTTCATATGTGCAAAAACCGTTATTGTTCACATGCTAGCCATATACTTATCCTTATATATCCTGGTTGGCTTACCCGTCGTCGTGCTGCTTGTGAAATAGTGTATCCTTATGGCCTTATCCCCAGTCCTTTCCGCCTGCGCATTTCAAGTGTCCCATTTCAACTCACCAACTGCATCTTTGAGTTTATGCTTCATAGAGCAATTATATGACTATTTATAATTATTCCAAGTAGCTTGAATGCAACATTTATCTTTGCACCATTATGCACACTGGACAAGTGTAAGCTTTATGCTTGGATGACATCGTTAGATCCAAGGAAATGGCTCATAAATGCATTTTAGATGGCTAGAAAACCCGAACCTTTGCAATTTACTCCATTTTCTCGTTGTGGTGTTCTGGAAGATGATAATTGCTTGATGACCTATCCATTTGTCTCCATTCCAATATCCAGCATCTTCATATTCTACCTTTAAAATAATATCTCCGATGGTTAATCTATTGACCAGTTAGTTCACTCTTTTATTTTACAAAAATAATGCTGGAGACGTGGTGGTGGTATGTACTCTGGGGTTTTATGAGATGCGTTGCGCTGCCAATGTCAAAGTGACTTCATTTCGTTTGCAGGATGACTGGAGGCTTTTGGAGTGGTTGTAGTTGGAGGTGTAGTGGAGGAAACTTGTCTATTTTTCGTCAAAGTCAACTAAAAGCGTTGTAGCATTCTTTTGCTATGGAGGGACGCTGACGCTGCTGCGCTGATTGCTACACACGCTGCGCTGTTGTGAGAGCGTGAATGCTATTTATATCTAAGATTTAACGAAATTATACAACTATGCAATTAGCTAATTGTAGTAATGAGCAACAAACACACGTTGAAACTAAAATAAGAAATTTTTTAGTGGGAAAAATATTGCTTATTGTATTGCTCTCACTGTTTTGTACTCATTTAAAATGAGTCATTCTCATCAAAAGTCAAAAATTAATTGCTAGGCAAGATATTATGGTATAATATATTTTGGCTGTAATTAAGTTCAGTAATTTTGGTGATTAGGCAAATTCGGTGGGAGTAAAAGTCGATATCTTAACAAATGCATTCCTTCCAACGAATACTACAATCGAACGACTCAAACAAGCAATCTGTGACTACGGTAACCATGTGTATCCACATGAACGTATCGTATGATGCGCGCAATCCAAACGTAAATTGTTGTGACTACCATTTATACTGGAAACTGGCTTAAAATTCTTTAATTAATTGATAATTTGTGCAAATATAACTAATGTTGTTACAAAATGTTACAAAGGGCACCATGACCTTTACGTAGCTCAAAAATTGTTTGCGTCTCATGGCCCAAATTGGATCCGAATGCACGAAAAGTAAGTAGTCAATTGGCATGTAGTGGTTTCGAGAGTTGGCCTGACGGATGCGCTGCAGAAGGATTTCAGATGTAGCAGCTCCTCACAATTTAAATTTGTCTTGTTTATAAGGGACGCAAGCCCCGCAATTAAATCAAAAGATAATTTTTACTACAAAAAAAACTTTTACTAGCGAGCATTTCTGTATTTTACCTGCCGCTGCTACTGCTACTACATGCCACGCTCGCGTTAATGAGTCTCCGATGAAGATTACTGCTTATTAATTATTTCCATTGTAATTATTTCTTAACTGTTAAAAATGTAACCCCATATGTGCAAAAGCAAAACCGTTCTTGTTCACATGCTAGCCAAATATGTATCCTTACATATGTATAACCCATTTCCATCCCATTTCAGCTCATCAGACTGTGCATCATCGAGTTTATGATTCATGGATTAACTTGATGACTGTTTATAGTTATTCCAATTATTCCAAGTCACATGGAACATTTATTATTGCATCATTAAGGAAACCGAAGAAATTTGCACTGTATTAACTACAAATTATGATGGATATAATACCGTTGTGCAGACAAAAAGGAAGAAAGGTTAGCGATCAGTGGGAATTCTGTCCTTATAACGGATTAGTGACAGAATAGCAGAGGTTGACCAAGTTATATGTGTTTGAAATACCATAATTTGAACAATCCAAGTTTCAAGTCCCGATAAATAAATCAAAAGAAACTTTTCACGTAATTAAATAGGATAGACTGTCAATATGACAATTTGACAGATTTTCATATGTCACACCTGAAATCTGACTCCATATTTAGACTTTTCACGCATGATTTTCATATAAGGGAAATCACAATCAGACTGATTGGATGGCACCTTTTCGATTTATGGAGTTTTAACGTCTAAAAGAAAATGTCTCATGAATGCGTTTCGGAGAGGAGGCTAAAAAGCTGAACCTTTTGCGCTTATCTCATTCTCGTTGTTATCCATTCGAGGATGATAACCTGACTTAACTCCGTATCCTTAGACAAATGACAAACGCATGCATCTCTCACTCTCCGTCCTTCTTTCTTCCTAATCTTTTTATAACTTGTAGGGCAATTGCCCTTTTCATACGTATAATAGTATGTAATACGAGTAAAAATGAACAATTTTGATCGTAGAGCTGGAACTCA
This sequence comes from Sinella curviseta, assembly GCA_004115045.4. Lineage (NCBI taxonomy): Eukaryota > Metazoa > Arthropoda > Collembola > Entomobryomorpha > Entomobryidae > Sinella > Sinella curviseta. Next base: position 50,719,390 of record CM065489.1, on the reverse strand, counting down.
CCAACAAACAAAAAGATTGACTTTCAGAGACAACGCCAGCTCTCTCGTTCTCTCCCCCGCGCAGATTTTGTCATCATCTTCATGCCTCCTTCATACATAATACCCATTCATTAGTGTCAACCCAACACTTTTTACATGAAACGTGACCAACATAGCTCAATTTCATAGTAATCATTAGCACTTTCATCACCACCTCCACCACATACAACCGTTCAGGAATATAAAATTATTTTTAGCTCTCAAAAATCCTTCTTTGGAACACGAAACAGCCTCCACCGCGACGGAAAGTGAAAAAAGAAAGAAAAAGATTTAAAATGGGACAATCAAGAAGAGACACGGGGAGTAGAGCTTTAATGTCAAATCCGCACTCAAGGGAAACACTATAGCTTTTTTCTCAGCAGAAATCATTTCCATTAGTATTTTTAGCAATTAAATTTTGCGAACAAATTGAATTGGGGGAGGCTATGCCAATTAGCAAGGTGTCTCGTGGTCGCACCTGAAATCTGACTCCAAAATTCAACGGATTTTTTTTGTATGCATGATTTTCGTACAAGGGAAATCACAATCAGACTGATTGGATGACATCTTTTTGATTTATATAAATGTGTGACAACTCCATTCTCTTTATCAATTATTTTAGTTTACTGAAATACTGCTGCAGACGTGGTTGTACTCTGGGGTATAGCGAGATGCGTCGCTACCAGTGAAAAGTGTCTTAATTTCATGTGCAAAGGATGATTTGAGACTTTTGGAGTGGATGGATGTAGTTGGAGGTGTGGTGGAGGAAACGAAGTGGATGGAGAGGATAAAAAAGCTTTCGAAAAGTGTGAAGGGTTGGCCTCCGTTTCTTTGTTTGCAAAGCAAAGTTGAAGAAGTGGGAGTACATCCTACTTTTTTGTAGCGTAATACGAAACATAATACTGGATAAAATTAAAAATAGGAGGACTTAAGATAAGTGTGTAGTGGTGAGGTGATGATAAGAATATTTTTTGGAATATACGCTTTCAACTTCATTCCTTCCTCTTTTTCCATTATCGTCAAAGTCTACTCAAAGCGTCGCGCGTCGCCGCCGTTCTTTTGCTCTGCAGAACAGAAACCCTGACGCTGCTCTTGAGAAAGTGTGAATGCTATTTATGTCTAAGATTTAACTAAATGATACAACTATACAATTAGTTAATTGTGGTAACAAACATAAAAAACATGTTGCAAACAAAATTAAATGAATTTTTAGCGAGAAAAAATACTGCCTACTGTTGTGTGTTGCTCTCAATGTTTCTATTCAACAGCATCAGAAGTCATAAATAATGCGCCCATTCCAAACATGAAATTATACACCTACCATCTAAACTGGAGACTCGCATAATATTGTTTAATTAATTACTTTGTAAATATTTAATTAAAGTTTATACAAATATTATAAAGGGCACCTGTGACTATTCACAACATCAAAATTGTTCCGGTTTCGTGGCACAGATTTCCTTCAGAATGCATGTAAGGTAAATGGTCAATTCGCATGTTTTGCTTGCGAGTGTTGACGTGATGGATTGCACAACAGAAAGGCTTTAGATCTTCTGATTCCATTTGGAGAAAAATTTTGTTTGTTTTTAAGGGACGAAAGCCCCGCAATTAAATCAAAAGATAAATTACAACAAAAAACCTTTGCTAGAGAGCATTTCTGCATTTTAGCTGGTGTCTATGCAAATGACCGCAGGAAACTGTTACCGATTCAACTAACTGCAGCATAGTAGTTAATTAATAGTATCTTTTGAACTCTAGAGGGTAAAATTATGTTGAAAAATGGCTTTCGAGAAATTAATAGATTTTTTAGATTGGCAGTAGTACTTCTTGTGAAATAGTGTATCCTTATGGCCATAGGTGATAACTAACTATTGTACTTCTTTAGTTACGCATAAAAATATATATAATATTTAAATAAAAATATATATTAGTTATTACAGTTGTAGTTACAATAATTAAAGTTAACTATTAATATGTAGTTGATACATAAAATACTAGCAATAATAATAGTAATTGTCCTTGTCATGACGTCCTCTCAGGTAAATCTAGAAGAGCAAATTATTTGTATTTTTTGCGAAATAATTAATTAACCACCATCATCAAAACAAGGCGGACAACAAAAACAAAAAGTGAAATATGACGATGAGGAGAGAGGTAACAAATAATAATTGGAGGGAATTATTATGCAAACAGTTTTGTTTTTGGAGTAAATATGGAGGGTGTGGAGGTGAAAAAGTATAATACGTATAAATATGAATGATGGTTAATGAATATATGTATGGGCTACCTACAAATAAACACCGCTCTTGTTCACATGCCAATAATGTATATCCTTATGGACGTATCGTAATGCTTTTGAACTGGAATATCCTTTTGCCCTTATCGGCTTAGAGCGTGCGCATTTCAAGCATCTCATTTCAGCTCTTTTTAGGCTGTGCATCTTTGAGTGGTTAACTTTGATGCTTAATTATAATGGTTTTAAGAGAGTTGGAACATTTATCCTTGCAGCATTAAGGACACTGAACAAATGTAAGCTTTATTAACTACAAATTAGGATGAATATGATACCGTTGTGGAGACAAAAAGCAAGAAAGGTTAGCTGTCAGTGGAAATACTGTCCTTGTAGCGGATTATTGACTGGATAGCGCACGTTGAACAATTCAGATTGTACTCCTTCAGCATTTGAATAATCCTTGTTTCAAGGAGCGAATGTTCCGATAAATAAATCAAAAGAAACTTTTCACGTACATTAAATGGGAAAGACTGTCAATATTGCAATTTGGAAGATTTCCCAAGGTCACACCTGAAATCTGACTCCATATTCAGATTTTTCACGCATGATTTTCATATAAGGGAAATCATAATCAGATTGATTGGATGGCACCTTTTCGATTTTGGGAGTTTTACGGTCTAAGAAAATGGCACAGGAATGCGTTTCAGAGAGGAGGCTAAAAAGCTGAACCTTTTGCGCTTATCTCTTTCTCGCAGCTAATAACTACTAGTTATCCACTTGATGATGATAACTACGTAAGTCCTTATCCTGACAAATGACAAACGCTTGCATCTCTCACTCCGTCCTTTTCTCTTCTTTCCAATCCTTTTATAACTTGCTGGACAGTTTCAGATGCAAACAAGCAATATGAGTAAAAGTGAACAATTTTGAGCGTAGAGCTGGAACTCACCAACAAACAAAAAAAGAACAACTTTCAGGGACAACGAAAGCTCTCTCGCTCTCTCCCCCGCATAGATTTTGTCATCATCTTCATTCATGCTTCATACCAATTCTTTGGTGTTATTTTTTTTGTTCTCAGACACTACTATAATAATATGGATGCATGAATGTAAGCTGAGCTATTTATGTCGTGTATCGATGAATGAAAGAAGAGAAAAAAAGAGAACAAATCCGTTTCCATCAACCCAACAACTTTTTACATGAACCATGACCCACGCGGAGAGAGCAATCCAACACTATATTACTATACATAATCATTAGCATGAATCATTAACACCTTTGCTGTGTTTTAAAATGTTATAAACATGACGAAACGGATGTTAGAAATAGAAATGGAGAGGAGAATGGTCAAGATTTGTGGTGAGTCTCATGACACCCCTGCTCTTACCTATCGCTGCAGAGGTTAACTAACAATGGTAGTAGTAAGATTAACAAACAGAGTTGGTTTTGCTTGCTGCTGGTTATTTCGATGGAAAATTCTGCTCTGCCTCCACCACAACCACTGTAATACACAGTTAAGTCATTTATAACAGCAGCAGTGAAGAGTTGGTTTTTGGTAGTAGTATTTTTTCTTTTCTACACTTTTATTTACCGGCTAGCTGAGGTGTTGCTCAAAATACATGCTATATTTTTTATGATCCCAAAAAGTATTAACTAAAATTAACAACGTATACTATTAGTAATTACGGGTAGATACACTCAATTGTTTTTACTTGCTACTTACCATGTTTTCTTTCCTCTTAATTCCATTTATTTTGTATACTTTTTAACAAGATCGTATACCACCTTGTGTTAATTGAATGATATAAAAGCTATAAAGAGGAACAAGATGAAGGAAGGAATATTTGAACGCTGATAGTTCCAAGTATGTATATACGTAGTTTGTTGAATGAAGGAAGAAGGCACCCATGTATAATGTAAAGTTGCGGACAATATATGACTGCGTGGTCTACTTTAATCTGAAAATATGCACAAGGCGATTTAACATGCCTACATTCATCTTCACCACCTCTCACGCATGTATATGTATGCAATATCTTGTGGAATGCTGTGTTACTCATACGATACAATCAATTTAACCTTAGCTTCTTGTGTCTACTTTGCTATAAATTTATTTGTCCTCGGTCAGTTGCAACAAGGTAAAATAAAATTCATAAAAAAAATATGCACAGGACTCCAGTGACTGGAGTAGTAACACACAATGGCTCCAATAGGAATCTGTGACTCAACTAAAAAGTACAGAAGTGGCAGTCACATCATTTTTGTTTTGGCTTGAATGTAAGATCAGGCAGTGTTGAAACGTGGGCAATCCTAGTATATAAAACAGAGAAATAGCAGCAGAGGATGGGGATTCTTTGTGATAATCTAACTTGTCATTGTTGCTTCTGCCTGAAATATGCCTTAATTGGAAAGTGGGCTTGTAGATTTCCGTCAACAAAGCAGCCGGTTTGTAATGAAATGAGATGGTAACTGAATTTACAAGACCTTTTGGCTTTGAATATATATAAAAATAAGATTTACATGGGCATTTAGTTGAAGGAAAAAGTTCTCCCTGTTGGGCAGTGGGGTAACGAATTATATTGTGCATAATGGGGTTTAGGAAATGTGCGTCATAAAAACATATTCATAGAAGAAACCTAAAAACTGAACATAAAATAATGCCACTTGAATGTCTGGGTTGACTGGTGAATGGTGTAATAACTATATTCAACTCAGAATTAATCTCCCATCCTTTTGAACAGGAGCTTCAGTTACCTTTTTAATCTGATGAATAGCTCATTTGATTGAACATGAACTAGAAGACACTTTCTTGTGGTAGGGGTGCTGTATGAATGCTTGAATACCGAACATAGAAGTAAATTAAACGTGGTGCTGGCACGACAATAAGTAGCACGGTACTTTTCATCATCCGTTCCACTTAAGTATAAAAATATCCTCATTTTAAGAAACCATAATACTAATTTATGCAGCCGGGTAACGTACCGGTCCAATGATAAAAATATTGAAAATGAACCAAATGCATGTTAGCATGAAAAATGTAATAGAGATACCATACCATTGTTCATTGTTGAATAAATAAAGATATTTGTGAGACGATCATAGTGGGAAAATTGTAGCAATGTTGAATACATGTATTAAAGTACATTATTCCGTCAATACTCTTACAATTAGTCATTAGTAGTGGGTTGGCATAAAACGGAACAGGTGCAACAAGGTGGTTAACGCATTACTGGACGCGAGGATTAATCATTGCCCATTGCTTCAGGATTTTTCACATGGATCAGAGAAGTAGCCTAGCAACCTAACCGGATCACACTTAACTTCCTAGTCAAGGCTTGACCCAGAGAGGAAAAATTATTTGCCAATTCGAAAGGAATTACTTACACTCATCTCTCGAGCACTTCTCAGTCTGAACTACTTACCTTCTCACTAGTTTCGAAAATGTAAGTTTTACTAATCATCTCGCGAAGATTACAAACACAATAAATGTTCCCATTAAATGGCGTGTCTGTTTTCAACATTCAAACAAAAATCTAATGCCGTGACAATCATATTATTATTTTTATTAGGTGGAAACGAGCAATTGCTTGCTTGTTTTGTGGAAAGACTTCTCTCCCTCGCAATTTTGCACTCCATGTTAAAGTGCACACTCTTGAAAAGCCTTACTTTTGCAATGCCTGTGGCCGAGGTTTTTCACGGAAAGGAGATCAAAAGAGGCATCAACTCATCCATTCAGGACGTAAACCGTTTAAATGCGACATTGGCCACTGCAACAAACGATTCACCCAACTAGCATGTCTGAATAAACATAAACGAGTACATTCCGATGTCAGAAAATACTGCTGCAAATTCTGTGACCAGTCATTTAAATGGAAGCATAACTTGACCACCCATTTGAAGACCAAGCACTTGTTTGACAATTGGTACAAATGTCCACTCTGTCCAGAGAAGTTCGAGACCATCCCAAAACTCCATCCTCATCTCCGTAGCCACAAACGTGAGGATTGTATGAAGTGCCCCACGTGCTCCTCTTCACTACCAAACGGATCTCACCTCCTCATCCACGTCTACATGCACTCCCAAGAAAAGTCGGAAGAAGACGTCGTCACAAACTCCAGTGAAAGTGGTCCCGCGAGAAATTCGGAAGCGAGTCATCAAAAGAAAAGAAAAGTGCGGCGTCTGGGGAGAAGTGAGTGTGTGTTCTGTGGAAAGATCTTCTCCACCTTCGCTGATCAAAAAGAGCACCTTCAAATCGAGCACGAGAAAGAAATCAGGTCGTTCCAGTGTCTGTTTTGTACCAAGAACTTTCACCAGTCATCAACTTTAAGACGTCATATTCGTTCTCATATTCTTGAGAGACATTTCTTTTGTCGGCACCCACACTGCGATAAGTCATTTGTGCGGCCAGCTCAACGTCAAATCCACATGTCACGTTGTCATCAATCCTGAACGTTGTTCCGTCAATTACAGTTGTATCTATTCCAATATAACGTAATTTTACCCTCCAGACATTTTAATCAGTTTTACTTGTTCATAATTGAAAGCTAAGGTGTAAGTTGAAATTAGAGATACATTCTGTACATTATGTTAAGATTCTCATACATTTTTTCACTGAAACTTTCTTCAGATTCTATAACAACACTTCTACTTCCCATACTGCTTCATTATGTATGCAGCCGTTATTGTTTTCATTTAATTTAAATGTAGCATATTTAACACTGTAATTTTTGCAATAGTATAAAAAGTTGTCTTACTCGTCTCGCAATTCATTTTTATTTTATTATGCAAGTGATTCCGCATTACACTTGCCATTGTAATCTAGTTTTAGTTAGCCTCTTGTAAATACACACATGTATTTTGTAGCTATGAATTGATTTATACTAAAAAATAAAATATAAACCTTTTGACCAATGTACATAAATACATAAACTTTTCCGGAGTTAGTCCATACCTAATAATATTTTTATATTCTTTTAAATTCTAATTACTTTCGCAAGGAAGAAAGAAGTCTCTATTGAATAGGGTCTATTCTAAACATATATGACGCTTGCAGAACAAAAGAAAACAAAGCTCTCCATCAGAAACTTCATGAAAATGTCATGTCATGTCTTTTTTCGTCTACCACCCACAACGATAAACTCTATATACATAAGTCATAAAGCTGCCAGTTAAAAGATAGAATAAAAATGACAATAATCTATTCTCACGTATTACGAAACATTTCCATGGTTGAGTATCATATAAGGTGAAGGGATAAATGAGTGAGAAAAAGTCATAGTATTGGAATGCCTTCGTAATCGTGTACACATTTGTCATGTTTTTTTCTGAACATTCTGTGCATGAATACATAGATATATATATAAAGAGAAAAACAGCTAACTTAATTAAGTGGCCTTACAAATGACAATATGGAATTTTTTCTATGAAAGCTCACACTTTACTTTCCCTTTGCATCTTTTGTCTTGGTATTTATTTTAGTGCTTAGAAACTGGAGAGGGCAACACATGTAATTTTCTCAGTTGGTCGACAAAAGTCTAAAAATCATGATTTATATAAGATAAAATGAGCAGAGCATAAAAATGGCACGCAGTAAAACGACTACCTGTGTACATATAGTTAATAATAGTGGAAAAGGTTCGAGAATCTCGAATCGAGATTGAAAGGTGCAGTAGATGTCCAGCAGTAACATAAAATGATCAATGATTAATCCCCATAAATTCGAGAAGAAAAAAGTTAATAATTTGTATATAAAGTCATTGCATCTTACTGACGACTGGATAATTAGATCTCTACTTTCCTTTCGATGCTGAAATTTAAAAATGCAGCCTTCAAATGCCATATCCGCACCTCAGGATTCAGGCCCGCACGTTGTCATCAAAACTGAACTTTGTTTCATCAATTACAGTCGTGCCAATTTCCATATAAGCTACATACGGAGCTGTTAATGCCTTTTATACTTGCTTATCAGGGAAGCCTTTGGTGAAAGTTGAATTTCGAGATTACTTTCTTACATCATCTCGCTCATTTTCTCATTGTAGCTTTCTTTAGCCTCTATAACAACAACCGTAGTTCCTGAACGGTTTTATTAAATTATTATGTATGTAGGCATTAATGTTAGTATTTATTTTAAATGTACAATATCCTAAATTTAAAACGAAATAGTATACAAAATTGTAATACTCGTTTCGCAACGTATTTAAGTGTGCAAATTGAAACATGAAATGTTTATCTATTACATGTGCATTATAATCTGATTTTTAAAGCTAGACTCATGTAATTATTTAGTAGCTACGAATTGATTGATAGTAGAAAATAAAACATGAATAAATATATTGACCTCTGTACATGAATTTTCTGGAGTTCTATCATGGATTTTTTTTTAAATTCAGAGTTGCCTCTTCCTTTATTTCATTTCAACATGTATTTACTTCATAATATCAATTAACTTGGTACGCACCTACATTGATTACTAATTATGTATTCAACTAAATCTCACACAATATAATATCTCACAATATGTAAATATAATAATCTCACACAATTGAGCATTTTTTCACTTTTAGGTTTATTTAATAACTCCTAGCTATCTGCATGACGGAAGATCAAAAGTCGTCATACACGTCATCAAACTGAGCGTCGGGTTCCAAGCCGCCTCCGAACGAGAGCTTGTTCGCCACATTCCTCACACAAAAGTCGCCTCCATCCTCCCCCGCTCCTTCTCCACCAATCCTCCTGGAGCAAATCAACGCTGTCCTACCCTTCGTAAAACATCCATCTGGCGTCACGCTCAAATGACAGTTGTCAATGGTGAGGCTCCTCAGCTTTCCGAGCATGTTCCAAATGTTTGACTCGCTCAGATCCACTTCAAAAAGCTCCAATTTTCTCAACGCAGCACCATTTTCGTCCAAGTAGCCCTGCAATGGTGTCAGCTGTTCCTCCACAGTCTTAACCTTGAAAACGATATGGAGATCCTCCAGAGTGTCTTTCACGGACAGCACCAAGTCGACTGGCAACCAATACCACAAATGCAGCTTGAGCCGCCGAAGATGGCCAAGATTCAGGGCCAGACTTTGGTAAGCTTCCAAGAATGACTGAGGATCATCTTGGCTATCCGGGGGGAGGAAGAATAATGACAGGTCAGTAAGGGTATCTGACCACTTGTCAGAAATCAGGTTGAAGATTTGAGCCCAGTTCTGATAAGGGAAGGTCGTTCCCAAGTGGCCCAGACGTAATGTGCTCAAGGGGCTCTGTAGCTGGCCAAGCTCGAGAATGTCGGCAGTTGTAGCAAACTCCATAGACAAATAGTTGAGATTGGGGAGGTTGCCAGTGTTGAGGTTATAGCCCTGGTGATTTCGCTGGAAGTTGAAGGGACTCGTGTCCAGCATGAGGATGTGACTGTTCCTGTGATTTAGCTCATTGAAGATAGGAGTGGGAAGGCCTCGAGTTCTTAGCAGCTGGAGACTGTTCAGTCTTGGAAGTGGATTCAAGGTGGCATTCTGTTCGAGGACAAGGAGGTCCTCTTGAGTCGAGGCGATGTGATTTTCGACGTCCTTGTTCCGGAAAGATCTAACTCTTTCTTCAGGTAACTGTTCCCTTCGTTGAACATAAACTAGGTTGAGGCTCTTCAAGTTTGGCATGAGTGTCAACCATTCCCTCAACTGGTTGTAATAGTCCACTCGGGAGGGGAACCGGTCCTCCAAAATAATTTGGCAATACCACACGTGATGCCCGTAGTAGAGTAAGAGAGAGGAAATCCCGTTCCAAAACTCGCCAGGATCACTAGAGCGTTCCGCCCAAACTCTCACCCCATTTCGATAGCGAGCGTCGTCGTTATCTTGGAACGCCACGAATCTGGAGACGAAAGGATTCCTGGAGAATGGACCGGTTCCGTGTGACACTTCAAATTGCTTCTGGAAGGCGTTGAGACGCTCGCGATTGTAAATTTTGAACCAGAAGGGTTTCCTGGAGCCCAGTTCTTGAACCCACGACTCTTCGTCAGTTTCCTTTAACAGCTCGAGGTCAAGATGGGAGGGATGGAACTGGTAATACTCCAAAACGCCCTCACTCCAGGACTTGCATACAAGACGGAGGGACTGGTGGTGCTTAAAGATTTCGACCTCCTCCCTCTGAGCCGACATGCTCTCCATAAGTTCCTGAGGAGATTTTTCATCCCGATGAGCAAGAATCCTGAAGACCTTTGGAAATAGATATTCCACTCGTTTGGGACGTAGCAGTTCTTCGAAGTAGGGTGACGAATTGGCAATGTTCTCAAGATGCTGCGGCCCCTCTACATTTCCCAGGATCAATCGCCACACCTGGTCACAATCAAACAGGAAGAAAATTAAACACTTAAACGATATTAAACACTATCCACTATTAAGAAAACTTAATCACAAATTAATTAAACTGCTCTTTAAATATCCAACGTCTCACCTCCTCTGGAAAGATGCCGAGCATGTGTTTCGACTCCCTGTCCCTTTTGACAGTCCACGGGTCAGCAGATCCTCCTGAATCCCCTCCAGTATTCTCCTTCTCCTCCACTGCCTCCTTCAAAACCTTCACCTCCACAGCAGAACGAGTTGTCGCGGGACTAGCCATGGTGTTCAATCCTAACAACAAACAAACCATTACACTTTTTACATTTAATTAAATTAACCTTAAATTAAATTCACTACCTTAAAAAAATTAACTCAAGATTATTCATTATTCGGAGGATTCACAAAAGAACACTTACACTTACCATAAATGAATGGCCAAACTCCAATGGCGAAACTCCGCGTCCTCTCACTTGCCACCAACTACACAAGGGTGGCGGATGGCTAACTAAACCAGGTAGGTAGTTAGTTTAACTGTAATTCAAAGTAAATGAGAAACTCTCCTCCTCTCCAACACGCACTCCACAGCAGCCAGCCGACCACGCCGTCCTCCTCCAGCTTTTCCAGCAGCAGACCGACTGATGACTTGTTGGTTGAAGTGAAACGTGAGAGACGTGTAAACGGTGAGAGAGGCAGATGGGTCCGTCCACAGAACAATACTGCACGAATGGCAACCTCCACACCTTAAACCAAATCATGAGGAAAGCCAAGGAAACTACTCCCTAATGTTATCTTTAATCTTTAATTGCTGTGACTATTAGCCTTCGTTGACTTTAGTTTGCAATAAAATTGTGCTTGCTATTGTGAAAGCTCCCCTTTCTACTTTTTTCTCAAGGACGAACGAACGAGACTCGTTCTCTGCTTCGCATTTGCGTGCAGCTCACAGCCAAAAACCGTGTGCGCAGCGCAGCGGCAGCCAATTTACACTTGCAATTGGAAATGTAAACATTAATCAGATTCTACAGCGTGCATGCTCAGATTATATATATATGAATGAATGACCACACATGAACCACACACAGGTGTGTGTAACGTGTGTATTTGTGTATGTTATCTTTACTCAGAACCGTTCTTAGTTCTTGGTTTCCTTCTCAATCGCAACCTTGATTGTTAGTATTACTAACTTAGTAATCCTCTGAATAATGGCATGTTATGTTATCATGGTTTATGCAACATTAAATGGGATTTTCAACATATCTCTACGATTTTAATTGCCAATAAATTAGCTGTTAACATTATGAAGCAATGTAAACAGATTTGAGCTGCACCAGCTTTTCCTCCTCTGTCTGCTCGTCTCCATCGTCCTTACTTTAGTCAATGACAATGGGATCGGTGACAGTGTACTTCCCCCGGCGGCGGCGTCCAGCGACTGGCAAGCAAACCCGACTTCGGATGGAAGATTGTGGACGGCGCACCATGACCAACTCTCCATTTGGTCCTCTGATGAGGCGTTTGACGAAGGGTCACGGGGGAGGTGGTTCTTCACATCTGCTCAGCACCGGTTCCGGGCTTGATGACCTGTTCGTCGTCCCAACGGCAGCTATAAAAAATTAAAATGCCATTTTAATGATTTCGGGCGTTTGTCATGCGGCTCTAATATAAGAATTAATGAAGTACCATATAATCGCTTACCAGAATCACTACTAGCGGCAGTGATTAGCGCAGATGACCCGTTGGTGGATGTATCATTGCTGGCGTCCTTCGCCGTCGGATCCTGCGTGGGGTCACGTTACCCTGACTAATGATTATTTTCGGTGTGAAAGCAAACATGTATGTAGTTATTGATTTTAGTATGTGCTTATAATTTCAGGTTACCATAATGCAAAACAACTAGTGACAAGCGACGTTGACGTCGACGTCACATCGTCACGTATTGATATTTCACGTATTGATATTTTTTAGCAAGTAAACAATACAATAGGCCATAAAATTGTATGCAAGGTTCGTCAAGCTTAAAATAATGGCAGTATGTATGTATATATCCATTGTTCCTTGTTTACAGATTTCTTATTGCATTTCGCAACTCCAGGATCATTTCATCTGGATTCCAGGTAGTGATAATTGAAGAGAGTGCTCCCTTTGTATATATACTTTTCCATTGCAGTATCCGCATAGCGTAAATACACTCCATAAAAGTGCCCACTGCTCCCATTCCTTTTTATATGAAGTCATAGTGCAAAAATGTAATGGTTTGAAAATGGGCCCAAGAAATAATATAATATTTAAAAGCCACGTGTGTATTACCATTTAACAAACCAAAAATAAAACAATTTAATTTCATGGCGATTTAATCAGGAACGAATAGAGTGCCTTTTCTTATCGCACCTTCGTACAAACTCGAATTTATAAAAATATTGTTATGTTCTTTTTGGCCAAAATCGTGGAAACATACACCAGATTGTAAAATTCCTCATTCAACCCTCTGAGCGTTTGAGGCCAAATGAAGAAGTCGATGAATCCCTCGAGGAAACCGCCCAGCCTGCTCCTTCCAGTGCCATGGTTACCTGCTGGGAGAAAAAATTACAAGAATGTTATAAATAAAATGAATATCACACAGTTTATGTCGGTTTTAGCTACACTTGAATCCGTTAGCACAGTGACTGCTCAAAATTAAACCGAATATTCTACTTACCGAACTGTCCTTTAATGTCAGAGTTATTTCCTGGAACCGAAGGCGCGGCAGATGTAACGGCTGCTTGGCGGATGGTGAGGGTAACGGTAATGGAGCAGATTGCTGCCGCTAAAAATATCACCAACAACAATCTCGTTTGGTTTGCCATGATTTCCGTTTTAGCGAAATCTAGTTTTTTATAAACTTGTAGCTTTAGATTCCTGTGCTATGAATTTGGAACTGTTAATGGTAGAGAAAATAAATTGCAGCAGTTTTAAGGATGACAAAGATTTCCCATTTCATTGGAGATGATGACGTTGAAAGCTATTTTTTTACTTTCTCTTTTTACATCAACATTTGTCATTCATCAGCCAAGTTTACAATTAACAATAAATACATTTTATGCAACACAATATCTATTGTCTCGTATGCCATTCTTTTTTTATTATATATAGCAAATAACTTTTATTTTGGTACCAACATATGACCAGCCATAATATTTAAACTACCTACATCTGTATGCACGTATGCATAGTATACTAGTAAACTGTATAGCAATTAACTTTTAAAGTAAGAGTCAGTTCTTTTTGAGAGGAAAAAATAATCCTAGTAGTATGTACAAAATAATAATAATAATAACAGTAGTAGTACATAGTAGTAACAATATTATTATGTTCATTTTTATTTTACATTTTATTTACGCATTTCTCATAGTCCCCCAGTCACAGTGCAATGGCAGTGCAATTTTTTTACTCGCATCATTATTCATTGCATTTCGGTAGTAGCCTAACAAAAGGCCACTGGTCATGTCACCACTAGCTTTCTATAATTTGCCACGATGAAGAAATGATAATGCTCTCTAGATTTTTAATTATGTTCAATCTAGTTACATGTAAGTAAAGACACCCAGATTTTAATACTTTTTGGACGACGCTTTCCAACATCCGGAGAGCGTCAGTCAATGAGTGACAATTCCAACTACTAAGGACGGGCGACAGCACAAAGGTTGATCACAAATAAACTCAGCAAGCTAACATGTAGCAAAGTGGCGGAGCAGGGACACCCTTAACATGCATCTTTCAAAATGGTCAACTGAGTACCACTATAAGGAATCGGTTGTTAAAAACAAAATGCATATATTCCAATCAATTATCAAGTTAGAACATAAAAACCAAAAATCAGGTATTGCCGTTAAACGGTAACCGTTACGATTAAAATGCCTTCGGATTTGCATAAAGAACACTCAGGGGAGTCGAATGATATGCCACTTGCCCTAAGTGACTTTTAAAAATTTCGAAATCGTAACGGTTTCTAACGGTTACCGTTGGCCGTTATGGCTGCCAAGCTTCTCACATAATACACTTGTGGTGACAAGCCGTTTATCGAAAACTGATGTCCAAACTTCAATACCATTTAAACAGGTCCCATTTGAAATCGTCGTAACCGTTAAACCGTAACCGTCACCTTCAAAATGACCGTAGATCTGTATATTATGTTGTTAGACGAGTCGAATGATATGTCACTTGCCATATGTTGTCATTTAAAATGTTGACCTCTTAACGGTTTATAACCGTTGCCGTTGACCTTTGGAGCTGGTGAGCATGTCAGGTAAAGTACATGTGTTGACAAGTCGTTTGCCGAAAACAGAAGTGGAAAATTCCAAACCATTTAAGCAGGAGGAATAAAGTGCCAAATTCTTTGAAATCGCTGTAACCGTTAAACAGTAACCGTCAACCCCGAAATGACCTCGTATCTATGTGTTATGGTCATAGACGAGTCGAATGATATGCTACTTGCCATATGTTAGCCTTTAAAAAATTGACCTCGTAACGGTTTCTAACGGTTACAGTTGACCTACGTATTTCAAAATCACGCTGGACCCTTCTGAGGTGACCACCTATTGATTGCCGAAAACAGATTTCAAAAAAGTCAAACCGTTTTTGAGTTAGAGCGCGCACAGACAGACGGACAGACAGACGGACGGACAGACGGACGGACATCTCGATCTTATAAAGTGGCTCCGCCACTTAATAAACCTATTTAAGCATTGGGAGATTAAAAACTAAAACTGAAGCCAATGGGAGCGAACTGAATGCCCATTGTCTCCTTGTCCGGATCGAGTTAGCTAGGCCAGCGGAAGTGGAGTTGTGTAGGTAATTAATTAAATGATGCATTTTTTGTTCAAAACAAGCATGTCATATACGCAACGCCTACGTACCAAAAATATGGCCGTTATGTGGATGAGAGTACATCAATTTGTTATCACATTCAATTAATTACATAATGTCTTTTCATAATGTGAAGCACTCGCAAATAAGTCAACGAAAGCAAAATGTAAATATGGATAGAATGGAAAAAGTGATTCATGAAATGGATGCAAGCTTTCATTGTCAATTGTGTTACAGCGTTCCAAAATCCGCTCACTTTCACTTCACATAAAAGTGTTGACGTTTTCGTACACGCACAACTTATGATAGCCATATGTCAAATACCTACATTTGCATATATACTATCTTTACATTCCACTATGTATTATGTATAGATAGTAACTTTTGCATAGTTAGCGTCCGTTTTTACAGAAAAAAGGTCGTATTATTATTACGTATTAATTCATGTGCTTCTTTGTTAGTGTGAAATTTTTCTTATTATTTGTGGTGGAGTTTTTTATTTGGTAAAGTCGTGCTACGTTGAATAATCATTTTAAACAATTGAATATATTGTTGTAATGACATGATAATATTATGTGGTGCGTGTGCTCATTTGTGCTATCTGGTATTAGTTAGATTATTTATTAGACTGTTTTTGTTGTAATGTTGCAGAGATCAAAATGTGTGATGACTGGGATGTGGTTGGGAGACCGGACAGAGCGGATCTCAAATTTAATCTGCCACGGGGGACCAGGGTCCGAGTGCAGTCCACCGAGGAGGGCTGCATTGAAGGGTTAGTGGCACAAAACCCGACTGCTATCGGAACGCCCGCGTTTCTGGAGCTTATCCAAGCAGTTAAGGTAATCGGGGTTCCTCCCCGAGAGAAACTGTACCCCATGGGATTCATTCGGATTGAGTACAGCACCGTTTCTTCTTGTACGTAAATGCAGAGTAATTTAATGAACAGTTACCTTTTGGATTTATTGCTATCAATCTAATTAATTGCATAATTCATTGTAGATCAACGCATTAAAAATGCCAAACCAGAGCAGGCCGCTCCTAAATTTCGCACTGAAAAACTCCACCACACAATCGTTATCGACACGGAGGCGCGCCTGACTCGCTTTGTAAGTTTGAATGATGCGAATTGTTAACATAATGATATGCATTTATGAATATTGAAATGATAAGACATTTTGCATTAAATGCGATTTTCTTCTAAACTGAATCGATAGATTGATGAGATCCAGGAGGACGAAACTGTTACCGAAATTGGGCTGAACTTGTATGGCGAGTTCGTTGGGCGGGCTGGGGAGGTCAGTTGGATCGCCATATTTGTCAAGAGTACACTCGTCTGCATTGACGCCCTTCAGTTGCCAAAGAGCATGAAAAATTATTGGGGCACCTTGTATCAAGCCATCTTTGGAAACGAGAAGATCAAGAAAGTCATGTACAACGCTCGTCCGATAGCCGATTATCTCTGGCACAAAGAATGCATACTGATGACAAATGTGGATGATCTTCAGGTAATGACTCTAAAATTATTGCATCTTTTCTAAGGCTTTTGGTCACTTTAACAAAAAAATATACAACTGTTTTTCTTGAGAAGGTGAGCGAATTCATTGTGCGTACTTGGGGCCAACCGTTGAGAAATAAAGACAAGGATTCGGTGCGATACTCGTTGCTAAGTGGCATGGTGAAGTCGCTTCTTCCCGGAAATGTGACCCCTGAGGAGGTCCTGTTGTTGCAGGAGTTTGAGAATACAGACTTTTCTGCCCACTCCCCCTTTATGAAGCGCCCCATCTCTGACAAGAAGATTTGCAAGTGTGTTGCGGTTGAGATGAAGGTTCTCCTTCCACTCAGCAAAATCCTCCAAGACATGTACATGGACAACAAGAAGTTGTGCATCCGTGCGCAAGTTATGGAGCTGGTGGATGGGAAATGTGACAAGATGGAGTTCCAAAATGTAAGTGAAGAGAATGAAAGGGAAATAAAAAGGATCGCTATGTTTTTTGTTTGAAAAATAACTTTTGTACTTTGCAGAGATATCCTCTGGAGGTACCCCAGGGCTTGTTCCAAAGGGCTGGTACTCGTAAAGTTGTACAGGACAAAAGGAATGGAGTACGGACGGCAGGGAATGGAAAAAACTGGAATGCGAGAGTCTCAAATGGAAATAATTTTTAAATAATTAAAGGGAAAACTCTGATTTGGAAACAATTGTGTCGTGTCGATAAAAAATGTGTACACTTATTTTAGTTACTGTGTGGTTTGTAAATGAATTCAAGCATAATCGTGTGAAAATATTGATATTGATACTATGGTACTTCAAGTGTTTGTGAAAAATAGTGATACATATGGGCTTCCTCTTTATCCTCTACGGAATGTTGTTATTAATAATTTAAGCTTTATTTTTAGTTTTAAACTTTTTATTAGGTTTAGAGTGTAACTTAGCAATTTATATTTGTTGATGATCTGTTGAAACGTTATCATGTAGTTGACTGTGTTATATTTTAATATGCTCACTACTCGCTATATACAGTGTCCCATTAAAAAGATGAGTGATGGAGCAAAATTTAGAGTAAACGTTATTCACTTCACTCATCAAAGCAAAAATGCAATAAGATGCAATGTTCAAGTTACGACGAGCCAGCACACTGACAGTGTAAGAAATGATAATCAAATAATCATCATCAGCAACAAAACTCGAAAATTAATGAAATTTTAGCTTTTAAAACACTTCCATTATCTCCCTTTTTTGTTTTTAATCCATCACGATTCATTTACCAACCCATCGTTATTCATCTCTTTTTATAGCTGCTGTGTCATTTTCCACAGCCCCAAAAAAGATGACTTTTCGTCTGCTTGATCGACGCTGATTGACCTTGTTTACTTTTTCAAGGGAAGAGGCAAAATGCTTTAGATTTTTTCTTCCTGGCTCTTTTCTGCATATATTCTTTTCTGCATATATTCTTTTCTGAGTCATATATCGAAGGATCAGAGGAAACTATTTTTCCCATTCCATTATTCAACAAGGTTACCTTGGCCTAGAAATTAATGCTAGTCATAACATTCCATAAAGCCACCAGCAGTACAAAAGGCGTATAATATTACAGTGCTAGCAATCAATAGTCAAAATAATCAATGTACTATTATTTCTTGTTATCTTTTTCCACAGGTAATAAGCTTGTCAATTGCATTTTTGGTGAGATTAGAGGAAAGAACGAGCGACTTGACAGTAATAAGCAGTAATAATTAGTTCCTTGAGAACCAATAGAAACATTATAAATTATTGTTGAATATATGTATATTTTGTAGCACTTTTGGGATTGAGAATAACTGATGCATACGCATACATGGTCAATGGTCATGAAAGTACAATTTTAATTTCTTGATAATGAGGATTGAAATGATACATGAAATTAATAAAAATGGTAATTGTTTATGGTAATAACAATAGACTTATTTTTCGAATAAATTAATTGATGCAGAATTTTCTGCTCTCCTAATAACACTTGTAACCTTCAGTATTATTTTTTATTATGCGAGGAGCTAACAATTAACAATAAAGGCATTGTATTAACCATGAAGAAAGCAAAGGCGGTGCTGCTGTTGTTGCGCAAACACTAAAACAATCCGACGAAGGTGAGAATCAGTCAGATAAATGCAGAGATAAGTGGCTTTCATGAAGAAACTGTTCAAGTAAGGGAAGACGTAATTTAAAAATAAAAGTGTTGTTAATATACAAAAAAAATATTGTCCGTGTATTGTCGTATCTGTTCTTTTTCAGCTAACTCATTGGACTCATCGCCTGGGAAGTGTTCGGGAAAGGACAAGAGGGAATCGGACCACTTGCAAGTATCCCAATTGGATTCAACCAAAGGTGAAGCTAAACAAAGGTGATTTCAAGTGTTTAATGTTGTTCTCTGATAACTTGTGATGATGATTGATTTAGCTAACTAATCTTTAATCATGTTGCTCAACTTTGTTTATATTATTTGCAGGTGTCGGCAACCGTGAATCGCTGAAACCTTGAGCTCAAAGCTGACCTTCGGTTCTCCGGATTGGAAGGAAGATGGGGAAAGGGAATGTCCAGGCTCGCTTCCATCTTTTGGGGGCCACTCTCTTGTTGGCTGCGTCCTTAATGGCGCTCGTTGCCACTGCTGACGGTGCTCCCAACCCGCAGGGTAATGCATCCCTTCTCAGGCTTACTTATTCGGAAAAGATGGTTAATTACAAATTGGCTGAACTCCAAAGATCACTTGACCAGTTAGGGCATGGCATTTATATTAACACTTAATATAATTTATTACTGCTCATCAGGTCAAACATTACTTACAACGTTATTACAAGTTGTTTTGCATTTTCATTTGATTTCAGGAACGTGAGTAGGATTGCATCAAATCTCGAAGCGCTATGGACGGTTATCATAGTGCTCGCTGTTGCTGTCATTATTTTAATTTTGACAAATTGTTATTTCTGCTACTACTTCCTTTACCAAAGGGCTTCCGCTCCTCAGACATCTCATCCTGATGCAGGCAGCGTAACACCTTTCATGTTCCTCTTCCAAAATCATCGTAATTTTTAACCTGTAAATGAAATCCTATATTATACAGTGTTGGAAGAAGTCAATTTGTGCTTATCCATTGTCTATTAATTTGGAAATGAATTTTTCTTTTCTTGTGTTGAAGCTAAATATAGCTTGTGAACGCACGTTGTCATTTTCTTCAAAAAAAAGTAATTGATCACGAAGCATTAAAAGTGAAAGTAATATTTCACAATTTTTACAAATGCATACAATTTATACCAACGATCATTCAGACTCGTTGTTTACTACCTCGACCTCGACGACACTGACATCCTTATTTTGTATTGGCTTGTAAATTTTCTCCTTTCACTTTCACCGCTACTACATCATGTTTGCTGCATTACATTCCACAAACATGATGTGAGGTCCTCGAATACAAATCAACGAAGGAAGAAGTGGGTCATGGAATTGATGCAAACGTGCATTCAATATTGTCAATTGCACGACAGTCGTACTATAGGAATTCAAAAAACAATTGACAATTTACCACAAAAAATCACATTCCATTCACATTGTTAAGCGAGACATTATTGTCCACCAACACGACTTGTCCAATTTTAAATAGGTATATACATGAAAAATTGGAGTAAAGGAATGCATTATACATACTTATGGACGCTACAGTATGTTACAACGAAAGTACCTATTTCACTTGCGTTTTATAAATTAGACATCGTATCTTGTATTTAACTTCATATTAAAACTCTCACTTCTCAGCAGAAAGGGCGTTCATTTCTCAGCAGTTTGGCTATTAACCCCCAAAGCATTACTTTTATGCTTCAATGACCTTTTTGATAACTTGTAAGTTTATGTATATTTTCTTTTAAATATCGCAAAAGTGCACACTCTCTTCGTATACATCATCACAAGCGACTGCAACAGTAACTTATTTAAGCTAGTTAATTGTGGCAACAACAAGGAACGGTTTTTAATGAATTATTGAAACCCTAAAAAGCTACATTCGTGTAAGGCTATCAAGGAAGCACCAACTCGTGAAAAGAAAAATTATCCTTTTTAGAAACAACAGCGCATAGTACAACCTATCTGACCATGTTCGCCAAAACTACATATATAGCTTTTCACACATACTATAATATGTTAATAGAGAAACGTATTTGTTCCTTTGATTGCTTATTGTAAGGGACACTAGCATGTTTGGCACCTATCCCTCCATATCACCATCATCATTATATGAATCTCAGCACAGGTCATATTACCCATTGAAGTTTTGTTAAATTAGTTACCTATGCATTTATTGTAGGAAAAAAACTGAAGCATTTTCCCTCATAATGTGAAAAAGTAAACAAAGTCAGTGCAAATCAATTAAGATTAAGGAAAAGTTTGCCAATTTTTGCAGTTGTTAAAAAGGACGCATAAAAGATTGCAAAGAATGAATAGATTAATTGACAGATGAATCATACTATAATAATAGAAAGTAAAATTTTCTTCAACGACGATGATAGGAGTGCGGTAAACGCGAAAACGGCAGCATCATCACCTCGATACCTTGGCAATGTCTTGGCTCGTCTTCAGTCTTGATTTCAACAATGAAATAAATAATCTTATACAATTCATTGTACGAGGTTCATGCTTGTGAAGAAATTACATGAACCAGGTGAGAAGGATGCCGAGAGAGAGACGTTCAATTTATTTATATCACCGTCACCACCAACCACGGCAGTTCTTTCTACTTTATAAGAACCCATTTTTTTACACTTCATTCACCCTTAAACACGTCTTTTCGCAGGACTGATTGCAGATTCATCCAGATTGCAGGAAAAACCATTTTTACACCATGAAACCAATCTATGAATATGATTTAACTTCTAGGTTTTGTGGATCTAACTATACTGCACAGGGATGCATAAAAATAGTTGACTACACTGGTATATTAATTTCTCTTGATGCTATATACAAGTAATTTGAATTTGCATGAAACTAGCAGGAAGACAGTCAACAGTGTGACAATGACAAGCATTGTATTTTTCGCTTCGTGTTTCACTGACCTTGTTTTAATTTCCACGTCAGGGATACAATTACTGATTTCTATCCAACGCAGATATGCAAAATAGATTCTTTATGTTTTATAATGTGTATTGTGATTTAAGAAATTAATAAAATCAATGATGAGGACGAAAAAGGTAAAAAATATTACTTACTCTTATTTTCGGCACGTTCTTTGACTTAAACAGTCCAGCTTTAAATCTTTAGCGTGAAGTAAATGCAGAGGAGAGGAGAAACAAAACAGAAACAACATGAGAATCTTTTTTCTTTTGTTTGGGGAGTCATGAATGAGAATTGCCACTACTTTTCATGAGATTTCATTGTTATGCGACAATCAACCAAACTAAAACGTGATACTAATCTCACTATTTAGCAGGTAATGATATCTCAGGTAAATGAGATAAGTGGCTTTGTCGAAGAAACTGTGGAAGTATGGGAAGCTGTGATTTAGAAACAAAGAACTAAATAAAATGCATACAACCAACCATTTATTTCGAAAGAATGGCGCCGTTTTTTAGCAAAATTTTAACCTGCAACATGACGGAACAAAATTGAAAATATGACTATTACCGTAAGAAGTAAGAAGACATTGATAGTTTTTACTACGCTTCAATGCAATTCCTTAACAACCCGAATAAAGATTACTAACAATGCGTTACTAACATTGTAAGAATTTAGTACGGATTAAATACAATGACAAGTTTAGTCGCGTGTAATTCATAAAATGTGCAACCTGCAAAAAAATGCAAGCTTTTGTGGTAGTTCAACAATGCAAATTACTATTATTACTATTATTATTATAGTTGCTGGTGTCATCATCCGCATCTTTGCATGCAACAGCAGCAACAACGATCAATCTTGTTACGATGAGCGAAAGTAGATCGCTCAGTGTGCAGTGGCAGCGAACGCAATTAAGCACGCAGCCGCCAGCAGGAGAGTGGTTCCCGAAAGACGGAAGCGAGCCTGGACGTTCGCTTTCCCCAACTTCAGAGTCATTTGAAGAACCGGTTTTCTCTTTGGAACCAGGTCGGCTGCAGCCTTTACTTTTCTCGAAGCCTTAAAAATGAAAAATAACAAACACAAATTAAGTTGAATGAAAAAGCGTACTCGAAGAAAACTGCACTCTTCGAACACAAAAAAGTGTGTGATACTTTCTCTTCTTGAGTACAAACGTGGCCGGTTATGAAAGGATCACAAGCGCATCAGCAGCAACATATTTATGAATTATTGAAAGTTTAAAAAGATCCATTCGTGTAACACTATAAAGGAAGCACCAATTTGTGTGATCAAAAATTCTCTTTTAACAATAACACCGCATTATACTACATTTCTGAGCATGTTCACCGAAAGTACATAGAGCTTTTCACGCATACTATAATCTTATGTTAATAGAAAGATAACTTTGTTCCTTTGATTTCATATAATACAGTACACAGCGTGTTTGGCACAGGTAGACAACCTATATCCTTCCATATCGCCACCATCATCATGAATCTCAGCATCAGTTATATTGGCCTTTGAAGGTTTGTTAAATTATACCTACGTAATGCATGTATTGCAGGATGAATAAAGTGTAAAAACAATGGATTCTTATTAAGTGAAAATAAATGTCTTGGTGACGATGATATAAATAAATAAAGCATTTCTCTCTGCATCTTTCTCAAGTCATTGATATAATTCCATCTCAATCGTGAACCTTGTACCATAGAGTATATAAAGCCATCTATTTCATTGTTGATATCAAGAAGACCCTACACACTGCCAACATACGAGGTGGTGATGCTGGCGATTTCGCCTTTAATGCAGTCCCATTATCGTTCTTGACGACAGTTTTTACTCAAGTATGCGTCAATCCATCTCTATTCATTACAACAATTGTGCGTCCTTTTCAACAACAGTACGATACTTCTCCTTCAGCCTAATTGACTAGAGCATCTATTTTGTTTACTTTTT
Organism: Sinella curviseta; assembly: GCA_004115045.4. NCBI lineage: Eukaryota > Metazoa > Arthropoda > Collembola > Entomobryomorpha > Entomobryidae > Sinella > Sinella curviseta. Next base: position 50,695,464 of record CM065489.1, on the reverse strand, counting down.
TCATTTCAGGAGGCAACGCTTTAGTTTTTTCTTCCTTTTCTGCTGACAGCCATATATCGAAAGGTCAAAAAAGTGTTCATGACATTCCCATCTTGAATAAAGTTACCTAGCTAGAAAGCAATGCAAGTCATAACATTCCATTAAGCCATTAACAGTACAAAAGGTGCATATTTGCTCCAAAGTAGGTTGATAGTATTGATAGCCAGAGCTGCCCGTTCTTGATCATAATAGTATTGTTAACTATTATTATATGTACTGGCCCAACAGTTATGATTCAATGCATGACAAGGTGAAAGCCAAAAAATTGAGTTGAGAGAGAAAGATAGACGTGGAAGGTGACGATGAAATATTGTTATATCTCCTGTGATGCAATGGCTACTAATGAATGCTACTATTATTATTAAATGTTTTATTAACTACCGGAAGCATGAAATGCTTGAAAGGTAGTTATAGCGATTGATCTGTTTGTCTGTCTGTCCGTCTGTCTGTCTGTCTGTCCGTAAACTTCCCTCCACGTTGACCGATTTGGCTCAAATTTTGCATAGAGCTACCTTGGCCCATGGCGACGTTCCCTATTGATTTTCAGGCATCTACCTCATAACTGACCGGAAGAACGGGGGTCGGAAGTTGAGATGGTGGGGGTGACCTAGTCGTCAAAAATATTTATTGTATAAATCGATGGAGGAGTTCAAGACGATCATTTTTTGCCAACGCACCATGGGTCAAATCGATCACCCGGCGGTTGGGTGGGCCGTGGAATGTATGGGGGTCCCCAGTCGTCAAATTTTTTTATGCCATAAATCGATGAGCATGATCAATTTGAGCCACAAAAACGTACTATAATGGTCAAATATGTATCCACATTTGATATTATTGCATTCATCACTCTTCCGGTAGTTATGTATTAAAGGTCGCACCTTACTAGTTTATTTCTAATTATCTTTCTGTACGCGCAATGAGGATGTCTAGCGAAGTGTTTGGTAAAGTGAGAGGAAAGGCCGAGTGACTTGACCGTAGCGAGCTGTAGATAGGAATGCAATTCTTTGGGGTGACGTGAGATGTTTGTACTCGAACGGATCGACAGTTTTGGTGTTTATGAATGTCATTTTTCGTTTCGTAATCTGTATTTAATGATTAATGATTACTGTGAAATATAGTTTTCCATGCATAGACAATGATTAGCAACTTTTTCAAGCGATCAGAGTACACCTGCTGACTCTCCATTACTTAGCACAAATCATCGTTTATGAGCTCAGCAACCCTTTTTTATTTATAGACTGAATTGTTCAATATCAATGTTACTGTTACCTATCTTTCTTTTTTTGTAAAGAAAAGTAAATACCTTTTGCGCATGAGATTCAGAATCCTTGCAAAGTCGTGGTCTTTTAAAACTGTGTTCTTGTTCGTAGTATACTGATCTGTAATTAAAAACGTCAATTTCATACAGGTTACAATAACGTTAGATTACAGTTGGAAAACAGAAGGGTACTGTATGTTTAAGGTGAGTGCTGGTTTAAGGTACAAACCTGAAACGAAAAGCTTTTATTTTTCATGAGACATGAATTGGAATGGCCTTTAATACTCACTGGTGTGTAGATTATAGATATGTTATAGATATAGATTGACTTTATAAGGAGTCGTCATAGAGTCACCCACTTTCTCTCTTTCACACATTTTACGCAGTCTCTTTTTAGTAAACTTCTATTTACCGTCATCAGAACCAGCAAAATTCTAGGAGAAAACGCGAACACTATAAACACGTCAGGAATGCAAATACTATCCAACAAAGACATGCATAATAGATTGGATATAGATTTTATAATGTGATTGAAGAAACGAAAACGGTAAATAGGTTACTTTGTCACTTTCTGTTTTTTTGGGAGCTTGACTTGGATCAGTCCTGCTATAAACAAGTTTTATGTGCAGTGGAAAGGAAAAACAGAACTGAAACCAAATGACTTTTTTTTCTTTTCTTTTGGTGAGACATGAATGAGACTTGCCATTACTTTTCATAATATTTCATTTTTCGGCGACCATGAACCAAAATAAAACAACGTGATACAATTCTCACTAGAGAACTGCGGTGATGGCGACGCAGGCAATGATCAGTGAAACAAATGCAAAGAGACAAGAAACAACTATTTTTGGAAGTTTAGTAATTCATACTAATATTATTGTTGTTACCATTATTATTATAGTTGCTGGCGTTGGAGTTCGAAACGTATGTGGAATAGCAGCAACCAATGGTCAAAGTTACAACGAAGGTCAAAAGGGCCATCATTCCAGTCACGAAAGGTGCTCTCTCTGGACCACTGTACTCCCTTCTAAAACGGAAAATGTCTAAAGTTACCTAATAGACCTGAAACAAATAATAATAATATGCCATTAATGTATAGAAAAGAATGACAACCAATGTGCGGAAATGAAGCATTTGTGTCAAATTATGAATTCATGTAAGTGTAAATGTACTCACTCTCCAATGGACCAATAGAATGCATCCAATCCACGCTCAATCCAGTCTCGGTTCCCAAAAAGAGTCAGCAGCAAAGCGTCCTCTACGTCGTCCACACAGTTATCAGTGGCAACGAACGCCATCAAGCACGCAGACAACAGGAGAATGGCTCCCAAAACACGGAAGCGAGCCTGGACGTTCCCTTTCCTTATTTTCAGTGTCAATGAACAAGCCGAGAAGAAGAACATGCTAATATGCTGTCTTCCTTTTTACCTGGCATTTTTCCTTATTTTATTTACCTTACTTTTCATGCTTCTGACTGTCACCACTTTCTCTACCATAAATGCAGGGATTACTATGAAAAATGGAACATTTATATAATATAGCAACAGTAATATACATACATACCTTTCACAACTCGAGAAGATAGTGGATGATAGTGGTACGGAAGCGAGCTTGGACGTTTCCTTTCCCCATCTTCAGTGTCATCCGAAGATTCGGGTGTCTCTTTGGAACAAAGTTGTCTGTAGCAGTTAACCTTTCTCGACGCCTGAGTAAAAGACTATAGAGGTTGAAGGAAAAAGCGTACTTTCGTTCCTTCGATTGCATATTATAAGGGACACTAGCACGTGGCACAGGTAGACAACCTATTCTTCCATATTGCCCCCATCATCATGAATCTCAGCATTACTCATAATTGGACTTTGACGGTTTGCACTGACTTTGTTTACTACTTCATAAGAGGAGGGAAAATGCTATAGTTTTTTTCCTCCTACTTTTCTACTGACGGCCATATACCGAAACGTCAAAAAACTGTTTATGGCATTCTCATCTTGACTAAAGTTACTAATGAAAACCATAACATTCCATTAAGTCATTAACAGTACAAAATGCGCATATTATTTATACCTACTTTCTCATGTTGTTTCGTTGTTAAACTATTAACTGAGTAGGTATACCTATGTTTGATGTTGCGGCAACATCATGTTGCTTACTGAAAACATTTGGTAAAGTAATCCAATCCACACAATTAATCAGGTCGGAAGTGATCGAAACAATGCCCATTTTCGGCTCACTCAAATAGCTCTATATACCTTTATTCACTGTTTTATGCATTTTAAATTGTGATTATTGTATCTCGTCATCATTAAAGATGCTGAATGACCATGATGGTACTCGCTGGTTTTTTACTACACAGTGTAGTGCATATGCAATGCCATCAGCCACGTAACGTGTATTTAATATTTAAAGATTGACGATTACAGTGAAATGTAGTTTTCCATGCGTAGACAATACTTGGCAACCTTGGCAAGTACTCCTGCCGACTCTCCTTGCACAACTAATCGTTTTTGAAGCTCGGCAACCCTTTTTACTCATAGACTGAATTGTTCAATAATTAAATATATTTATTTTTTGTACAGAAAAGTATATATTTTATAAGATGAAGACAGAAAATAAAGACTACTAGTTCCACAATGCACAAAACAATGTTGGGAGATAATCAGGGAAGCCAGAAAATTATTGCAAACTGTCATAATTCACGCAGAAGCAATCAGTATTACATTATATGTTTGTTTTCTTTGTTATAACAAAGTACATAGTTGTTAATTAACTGTAAGAAAGCTCCAACAAAACAGCAGACGTAATATTATTTGCTTTGTTTCACTGCCGCTGCATTCATTCGCTCAAGAGGTTGCATGATACTTCCTACATTTCCACGCAGGCATGTGTTATCGGAGAAAAGTCGGTTTTGTAAGAGAAAATTTACTCTTCTCTACGTCGTCTCGCTCTTACTGGCGAATAGATGCATACATGCGTGCGCTATAATGATGCATAGCCACACACTTTCTCCTTTCATGGGAATTACTAGTGACTTCTCTGGCTTGCATTTGATATTCTTGCGAAAGGCTACTATCATCATCCTCCTCACCAACCCAGCATACTGCATGGCATTGGTGGACGAGTATAATATTATGCGTATACCAGCAAGGTATATCCAGATCGCCGGACTCATTTCAAGTGACGTGTGTGATAATTTTTTTTTCTACATTATGAAACCAAGGTAATTGTTCGACAGAATAACGTGTATCGAATAATTCTTGTGAATTTAGCTAGGCTGCAGAGGGATGCATAAAAATAGCTGATTACTCTGGGATATTAATTTGTCCTGATGCTACTATATATATGTCATTGAATTTACATCAAGCGAGAACGAAGACTGCGTGCCAGTGAAAAGCATTGCCTCTTTAGCTAACTTTTTCACTGACCTTGATTTAATCTCCACGTCAAAGATACAATTGCTATCCTACACAGATATGCACAGTAGATTCGACATGTTTTATAATGTATATTGCGATTTAAGAAAATAAAAAGAAAATCTGGATGAGAACGAAAAAGTCAAAAATATTACTTTCTCATTTTTCCGCTTTCTTTGACTTGGCTCAGCCCAGCTATAAACTTGCAATGGGAAGTATTTAAATGCAGAGGAGAGGAGAAACAAAATGATTTTTTTCCTTTTCTTTTGGTGAGACATGAATGAGACTTGTCACTACTTTTCATACTATTTAATTTTCAGGTGACCATGAACCAAAGTCAAACGAGATACAATCAGTAGACGTAATGGAGTAGACAGTAGACAGATCTCCCTGGACAGTAGACGTAATGGAGACGCAGGTAATGATCAGTCTTGTAAATGCAAGGAGATCAATAACTTTTATGAAGACAATGTTCACGTAAGGTAAGCCTTACAAACTGTGATCGATTTAGAAACAAAGAACTACAGATTTTTTTTTACAATCAACCAATTATTTCGAAAGGATGGCGCAGTCTTTCTTGGCAAAATTTATTAACCTTCATCAGAACGAAATCAACAAAATTGGAAATGTGAACATAAAAGCAAGTAAACATGGATAGTTGCAAGGCGCGATCGTGGACATTACCACGCTTCAAAGCAATTCATTAACAATTCACATTATAATTAACAACTTGAATACAGGTTAATTTTCCTGTTAGTACGGATGTCAATGATAAGTGTTGTCGTTTGTAATTCATTAAAAGCAACCATTTTTGGTAGTTTAGTAATTCATATTATTATTATTACTATTATTATTATAGTTGCTGGTGCCATCATCCGTATCTTTGCATGCAACAACAGCAACCAACGATCAAACTTGTAACGATGAGCCAAAGGGTCACGACTCCAGTCACGAAAGTGCTCTCTCTTGACCACTGTATTCCCTTCTGAAGCTGAAAGATTCTACAGAAAGCCAAACAGACCTGAAACGAAAAAAAATACACGCCATTAATGCCAAAGCTAGTTCTTTGTTGTTGGAAACTACTAGCGTCTGCCCACGCCAAAGTTAATTTTCAGGGGAATAATAATATTATTGTGATTTCATTGTAATTTAAGTTGTAGTAGTAACTTTTATGTAGTGAGTGTCAATTTAGTTGCAATTGAGTATAGCTTTTCTTGTTTGACGGTAAATAAAATTTATATAAAAGCGTGGTGCCATTTCGTCAAAAATATATTATGTATATTCATACTTTTTGATTTCTCGTTACCATGTCTCAATTCCTTATCACTTCTCTATAACTTTTTATCATTACGTGACATTAAAAGTGAAAGCAATACTTCGCAAGCTTGCTCAGCAACTTTTCTACAAGGCTACGGTTCAGGTCCAGTTCAGTTGTCGGTTGTGTTTTGAAACAGGCACAAGTCTCTTCCCTACTACCAATGAAATAACGAAAGGGAAGGAAAAAATCACGACTTTCTAGTCACGCTTCATGATGGTCATCATTGGAAGCAACTATTATCCACTTACTTTTCCCGCTTTCATTTGTTTTGTTGCGGCGGAATGATGTCGTGATTGTCATTTTTTCTAATTATCGGATTTTAAATGAGTGGGAATGCGAATAGAAAATGATTCTCAGTACATGCGTTAAGTTTGGAGTATTTCACATTTTTGATAGTTTTTACGAAGAGTGATGGACAGGTAAAGGGGGAATGTTAGTGGTAACAATGCTTGTTGACCTATTGACACTGTCGTGGCTGTAATTATAATGTTACTGATAATGGCGACAATAAAAATAACGAGGATGACTGCTACGACTTGACATAATCCGTATAAAGAAAAATTGTCCTTTTTGTAGTGTAGTGAATTCGGTTGACATAAAAGGATTGAGAGCATGAGAATTGTGACATGACATGATGTGAAATATTTGCACGTGCTAAACAATATTAATGATATGTAAAATTCAGACAACCTACAGCTCGGATTCTCGATTGCACGCATTGTCAGTAAACAGGTAAATATTAAAATATGTGAGTGTTCATTGGCCCATGAGAAAAATTTAAAATTTGCAAAACAATAAGGTACTACATCATGCTGCTTCCACTGCATGTAGAAAACGCATGTCATTCATTCATTCATTTTTTTGTACTGCCAATGACTACCCAAGTCACTTGTTTTCCTGCTGCGCTTTCTTTCAGATAAAAACACTTCACATTATTATGCTTTTCATCCTGTTGATATGTGTACATAACGAGACAAAGCAAAATTTCAAAGGAATTAAGCGTCAATGCTTGTGCTGGTGTTTGGGATGATGGACGACTTTACAATTGAGATCGGCAAAAGTGCCATTTGACATGAAATGATTGTTGCTCTTCGAAAAATATCTGCACTACATGCTCCATTGAAAATATCTTGCCTAAAATAAACAGCTTGGATATTTATCTTAATCCTACAATTCCATTATATTTTCAGCTATTCAAATTATTGTTATTTCTTGATACATTTACTAATATTTAGCTTAGAAGCAAGAAAAGATGAGTACTTTAAAGCAGTGCCACAAGTTTATACGAAGCCAACGCAAGAAATTTTTACTATATTCCATTCATGACATTAAAAATTGAATATCTCTCAAATTATTGAAACATTGCAAGTATCTCATCCAACTTCTTTCATAATTATTACCAGTCATCATTTCTCGTAAAACTGTTTTAAAAACTGTAAAAATTCTCGTGTTTTATCAGCCCAACAATTGACAGCAAGTTTTCTTCTGGTTCTTAATACTTTCTGCAATCGGTGCGCTCAATATGAATAGCCTTATGGATAGAAATGACAAAAAGTCATAATAAACAGGTGCAGTTATTTCTCATAAAATTCGCATCGTTAGCTAACGAAGTACCTTTCGCCACTCTATCGTTTAACGTTTCATACAAATCCAAGACTTCTTGGACGACTACTTTGCTAATAATGACATGTTTGTCAGTTTCAATCATTTCATTGAAATTCAAAATTTCATTGAATTTCAGCATTCTTCAACATAAGCTTCATGAATACATGTATCAGGGTCCAAGGAATAATTTATCTGTAAATAATTTTACATATTTGTAGACCCTGTAGTCTTGCGCTAATTTATGGAAAAACGTGTCTAACCATCACTGCACTATAAGGAAGATGGATTTGCTGTTCCATCATTTGACTAATAGCCGAATATTGGAATAATTCCAAACTTATCATAAATAAATGCGATAATTTCGCATTGTCATTGGATTACAAAAGGGCAAAGGTCAGTTATAATAATTATTTGGCTGTCATGTCGTCATATAGAAAATAACAAGGACGCCGCCACGAATCGATACTTGCCATTCTTCTACGCAATCCATTATTAAGAGAACTGACTTATTGCTTTCTTTCCACTTTCTCCTCAAAAATATAATAAGAATAGACAAGAAATGCAAATAAGTACAAGCTCATGTCATCCAATTTATAGAGGTATTTAATGCTATAGTGCGCAATTAAAAACTATTTCCAAGGTGCGGGGATATTACTTACATTGCACTCCATACAACCCTCGATTTTCTTAATATTCATCGCGTTTTAATGCAAATGAAGTGAACATTGAAAGTTTTCAAATTTGGATTGATAAATCGAAACAGAGTGAAAACAGAGATTCGAAGGTCCTTTGTCTGAAATGGGTATAAATAGAGCAGCTCCGCAGGTTCAACTTCGTATTATTCGGTTGGAACTCGACTTCGTTACAACCAGAGCAAACAGCCTGAAGGTAATATCTCAAATTACTAACCTTCAGAGCATTTTTGATTGAATTCCACGAGTTTTGACTTTACGCAAAATCAAACTGCACTAATCCACTCCACTTGTCAAACTTTTCTCAAATCACTGAAAAAAGTAGTTGGATTGAAAGCATTCGATGCAATGGATTCCAACGACATTCCAGCAACTAAGAAGTTGAGGACAGAACAGGAATCTGAGACTTCACAAGGGGAAGGTGTCGTTAATGGGAAGCCCGTCAATTTTCCAGAAGAGGTAAGTCTGAGCTTAATTTCGCTTAATTCTGTTTATTAACAGTAAATAGTTCATGTATTAAATGTCAAATGATTATTGTGGAGTATCATCATGTATAATTAATGTGAACTCACTAATCCAACTCATTTATTCTACTTTTTTAGGTCCTGGAAATGATATTCTCCCACCTGAGTGATCCGAAGGAACTCACGAAGGTTTCCAATGCATCTCCACAATTCAATCGAGTCTTGAAACCAACCCAACCATCTTGGGCATTTAACAAGGTATGCTGTTAAAAATAAAGTTTTCTACATTCTGGTCTTTACATTGACAAATCATTTTATTTATTTTGAGTAACTTTTTATCTGTCTTCCTTTCCAATTTAGGTTTTTCCACTGATTTTCTCGGAACTGGACAAGGAGGACATCCTCAACTGCCGTCTCGTTTGCAAGACATGGAGCAATTCGGTGGACAACTTTCTCCAGACGCTGCCACAGGATCGGACTATGGCTGTTTACCCCTCCATGTCCGAGACTATCAGTGCAAATGGGGACGCTTTTGGCAGGAATCATCCTCCACACCGCCCTCAGTATGAGACTTATCTAATCTCAAAGGATTTTCGCAATACTTTGCGAGACTCCGACGAAATCGAGACCTTCATGGAAGAAATGATGGCACACCCCCGGAATCCATTCGTCATGCGGGATGTTTGTTTTGACAACAGCTATTCGGAGGGCGAAGAGTACTGGATCGCGGCCATCGCCTTCCTCTCCAAGTTTGGACAGCACATCTGGCATGTACACTTGGCTCCTTCACTCAACAGGCGCCAGCGATTTCATCTGGGTCACAACTACTCGATTCTCCAAAGGGCCCTCAGTCTCATGCCAAATCTGAGAACTCTGAGCGTTCACGGATTCAACAAGGATCCTTTGGGATGTGACGCTGACACGAGAATGGTCAGTTCCGTTCAGCACTACATTCGAGCCAATCCATTACCAGAGCTTCCTTATCTCCACACGCTCTCGGAGATTCTTCCGGAAGGACCGAATCCTGTTATGGCTGAACTGATGCGGAAATACTCAAGTCAGTTGAGGAAACTTAATACCTGTTCCTACGTCTGGTTCAAGGATCTGCCGCAATTCCAAGGCCTTCAGTTGTCACAGCTCAGGGATCTACACCTCAACTTTAGGCTATGCTACTGCTCTTGGCGAAACCTATGTCGTTCTTTGGTCGCTCCCAATCTTGCTAAGCTGCATCTCATCATTTGGAAGGACTGGGAAATCGGAAAACTACTGAAACCACTGAGGGAGGGCTTGCCTTCATTGGCTTATCTTAGCCTTGGGCTTCGTGCGCGGTGCAGAGACTTCAAGAGCACAGATCCTCCCGAATTCGCACTGGAGCGGATCAAAACTGTTGAAATTGAGGACCGCCCATTCGTTCAGTACGACCGAATTCTGGACCACCTTCCCTGCCTTGAGTATGTACTTGTCAGCCACAGTGAAATTTTGAGCAGAATCAGGGAAGTTAATCCAAATGACAATGATGAAGAAATGCCGGAAGAGGGGCTGGAGATTCGGAGGTTGATGCTATCGGGAAGAATGTACGAATCGGATATCTGGAATCGGCTCAAGTTTTTGAAGGAGTTCACTTTTGCTCGAATAGATGACACGTTGGACAGCGACGATGAAATCGCGACTACTAAGGAGTATACCAGGGACGTGTACAATCAAAAATTGGAACAGCGAAAGTAGAGTGAAGGCCTTTTTTAATTCGTTATCTTTGCGTTCATTTGTCATTGTAAAGTGTAAAAATAATTCGGTTATACCTTTTTCGAATAAATTGGTAGTCTTATTTGCAGCATCAAAAAATTTACTGATGTCTTTGATAGAATTGCTTACTGTACAACTGATTTTACTGTGCTTTTTTATGAAATCGTATTTAACATGCATGCATCGAGAACACCACTCATATAACATTGGCTTCACATTTAATATTGCATATGAATTACTTTTTATGCCATCATTGTTTTCGGTTTGATCAGTTATCCTAAGGATTTAAAATACAAAAATTATATTTCATCAACTCGGCAATGATTTAACTTTTCCTCTAAACGTTGCGTTTTTAAGATGACTTCCGATCAATCTTTGTCCCGAGACAAAAAAGATACAAAACTTTTCATGTAACAGGGTTACGGGTTGTGAACAAGCTCCGTTCAAGTAGCATCAGCAGAAGAGCTATTAACTCACCACTAAAAAGTTCGAGGGGAAGTATACTGCACTATGCAACCCTCATTCCATCATCGCCTCAACCCTCAATGATGGCAAGGATCAGGAGAGTTACTTTGTACGTAATTGTTGGTATCTCTCCACTACCCTCTTGCATACAATTACTAAAGTCGTAAATGTAAAAATCATTTAAAACTTTGTTTACTGCGTTGAATGGGTTTTGCAAGAACTGGTTTAGTTTGGGCAATTGGGACGGTGACAAGTAAGTCGTTATTTTAGGTTTTCAAATCGCCACTTTACTTTTCCACTTAAGATAGCTTGGCTGTGAATTGTGGTGATGGCCCATCACTGATGGGAAGGACGACAGAAGCAGAGCAAAACTTTCCCACATGGTTATAGACTATAACATATAATAACCAGCAACAAGAAATAAGCAAAAACTTTTTCCTTACTACACTACCACAGTTCGCTGTGAAGCAACGATTGGCGTTGTCAGTTAAAGTAGGGGTGACTTGAGACGCTCATTTTCTACTTCCGCCATCCTATTCATCTCACCCTAGCCGAGCTATTCCGCAATTTCCGTTCTCTGTAATAGAGTGACAAGCCCGGCCCCGGCTGAGCTTTAAATATTAACGGTCAAATTCTCGTACGGATTGTGGCCTCAAAAATATCTTTGCATTTTTGTATCGCAAGTTATTCCCAATTTTACACTGCTGCAAGGGTTTCTAAATACCTTAACATAAAGTTAGATGAGTAAAAACTTGTATCGGAATTTTTCCCCAATTTACACTGCTGTCTACAGACACTGCTGCGATTCATCATCATCACTTTTATGGGAGCTTTTTTCTGCCCTTTACACAATCCGTACGAGAATTTGACCGTTAATGTTTAAAGCTCAGCCGGGGCCGGGCTTGTCACTCTATTACAGAGAACGGAAATTGCGGAATAGCTCGGCTAGGGTGTTCATCATATGTGGTGGTGTAGTAGTTGTAAGTTGTAAGTATGAATAGCTTCGAGAATAAGAAAAGTATCAGGAGCACCCTAGCCGAGCTATTCCGCAATTTCCGTTCTCTGTAATAGAGTGACAAGCCCGGCCCCGGCTGAGCTTTAAACATTAACGGTCAAATTCTCGTACGGATTGTGTAAAGGGCAGAAAAAAGCTCCCATAAAAGTGATGATGATGAATCGCAGCAGTGTCTGTAGACAGCAGTGTAAATTGGGGAAAAATTCCGATACAAGTTTTTACTCATCTAACTTTATGTTAAGGTATTTAGAAACCCTTGCAGCAGTGTAAAATTGGGAATAACTTGCGATACAAAAATGCAAAGATATTTTTGAGGCCACAATCCGTACGAGAATTTGACCGTTAATATTTAAAGCTCAGCCGGGGCCGGGCTTGTCACTCTATTACAGAGAACGGAAATTGCGGAATAGCTCGGCTAGGGTGATCAGGAGTTGACATTACCATATTACCATTGCACCATGACACAATAGACAAGTTTTTATCTGAATTTACAAAAAGCAGAAGATGAGGATGATGAGTGACGAAACAGAAGATGTGGTTGAAATCGAACATGTTCGCAGGTGTAACACGGTTATACACCTACTGGAAACTAGAAGGTTTCAAGCAAGTTTCCCGTTTTGAATGGCGAAATGGCTTACCGGGCTGACTTGTTTCACCCCGTCACAACATGTACTCCATGTATATGAGGTGCGGGTACTTCTTATACATGTAGTACATGTTGTGACGGGGTGATATAAGACAGCCCGGTAAGCCATTTCGCCATTCAAAACGGGAAACTTGCTTGAAACCTTCTAGTTTCCCGTAGGTGTAATATTATTCTTGATTGAATTGTCTAATGATTCATGCTTATCTAAATGAGTCCACAAAATATAAACCTCTGTTGAGGTTGATGGCATGACTATTTTTCATCAGATAATTTTAAAATCCTTATTCTCAAACATTTTATTCGGCATAAATTGTCCAAAATGTATACCATAAGTGGTGCCTATACGAATACATTAATTTGAAATTAATTCTGCGTCATGTACACAAACACTGGATTGATTATTTTTCTGAGAATGGCTGGCAAATCGCTTCTGAATTTAAGTCGCCTTACAATTAACACATTTTACTATCAATGATAATTTATCATCCTCTAATGTCCAGAAAATGTACATTTACCGTGAGATGTTGCTAGTATTTATGCCCCACTTTCTCCAGTTTCATTTGATACAGCTCACTACATAATAATATTTCATTATTCAAGATACAGTTTGCTTTCTCTGTGTAAAATAACCGTGATCATTATGTTTTATATCATTTTATGCTAAATACTATAGGGTTCTTTGTGCACACCTGAAGTGTGAAATACTTCACTTTTTTGCATGTTTTAAACTTTTACGAATATTGTAAGAGGGGAGAGTAGAAATGGTAGTTGTAACAACGCATGTTCTGTTCATGTTGTCGTGGCCGGATTTTCAATTTCAATGAGAAGGAGGATAACGACTGCCACAACGATGATCGAGATATGATAGGTATACATAAATAGAAATGGCCATTCAAATTGGTAGTGCAGTGAATCCAGTTGACATAAAAGAATTGAGAGCATGAGATTTGTGAGATGACATGATGTGAATTATTTGCAATATACCTAAGCAATACAAATGATCTGCCAATTTCAGACAACCTACTGTATTAAAAATGATATATTTATAAGTGTATGATATAGTAACAGTAGTATAAATTTCATATAAGGATGATAAGACGTGTGCAAATGTAAAAAGGTGGCAAATGTATATTCTTCTTCACCTCTTGTTTAAATGGCAGAAAGATAATATTTACGCAGAACAAAAGCGTAGGACAAGTGAAAACGGAAGAAAGATATAAGCAGAGAGTAAAAGGACGTGGATGATAAGATGGAAAATGCTCAGTTTTCCCCAGTGCCCTTTGCTTTCGTCACACTTTCAAATACTACATTACTTTTTTATTCTTTCCGTCCACTGAACGATCAGCTAAAAGGAGATGAACGGAGTGAGTAGCAACGTTACAAAGAGTGAAAGTAGAAACAAGTAAAAAGAATATAAAAAAATTGTAAACATTTTTGTCCATGTTTATCTGCATTGAATTGTTTGCTCACCTTAATAACTTGCTGATAAGCTTTTGCTTCCCTTTCCAACTTGTCATATTCGATTGGGTGTTCAGCCACAAGTGAATAAGACCTCTTTTGAGGTTGAAGTTATTATGGACAGAAGTCATTTATATGGAGAGGAAATGAGACGATTAAAAGTATCTAAAAAGTACTTTTTTCACTAGCCATGATATGATGGATTGATAGCGATCATCAATTATTATTGAATTGATCGCTTTCATATTGCATGCCTCATTCATGAAAACTACTGGTAGTGCCATAAAGATAAGGTACTTCCAACCCCAATCACGTATATCATTATTATGACTAATCAAATAAAGCATAGAGAGGTAATTGATATCGTGTCAACTGCCACTGTGACGGCGATGATGTCGAGTCGTCAGCAGCAGCGACAGTTACAAAACAAAATTGTGCTGATTTTTTTTTGTTAGAGAATGTAACACCCTCCATGCCTCCACCGCCATCATGTAACTTATTCTACAGCAATTGTTCAGTGCCATTATCACTCTCATAAAAAAATATGTTTCTGGTTTCTAATTAAACAATGATGAACAGTGAACACTATCAGTTAACTGTCATCATCATCATCATCGTCTGCCGCTGCTGCTACTGTGTCGCTTTTCACTTTTTCCTCCTTGCAAATATTATTATTGTCGATTCGATTCTTGTTGGTGGTGGTGGCGTTGGACATCTGATTATTGAAATTGATGAATTTAATGTTAGGCAAAACACCATAGAGGATCGAAATGGCATTGTGGATTTTATTGATCGTCGACTCGAACAAGCAGCATAACATTTACTTGTTACAGGGATTCAATGAAAAGGGACAACAAAGACAACAGAAAAAATTACCAGGACAAGAATAACGGAAAGGAAACAAAATGCTGACATGATAATGATATCTGATGAATGAGTTCATTTATAAAATGAAATAATTGTCGCAAGTTTTCTGGATGAGTATCTCTGTCTACAACACGGCATCTTGGACAAATAATGGCAGCACTACTGGTGCCGAAGAACAAGTAAACTGTACAATTGTATCCTTTGGAAATTTTTGTCGTGTCATTAAACTTGCTCGTGTCATGGCATTCAGAGCTTGAAAAATTACACATGACACTGGTGGTACCTATACTACCACCAAGCCAATATTGTATGGTCCGTTGATAGACAACATGATACACCTGAACAAACATGAGATGAGTGAGTAGGTATTTTAGACTTACTCCATTGCAAATTACATTTCTGCTCTGACTGTGGGGGATAGATAGGTATATTAGGTATGGGCACTGATGATGATGGCCGTTGGTCATGCCTATGACCCCTTTACCTTTGACAAAATTGTTAAGCAATAAACATATATTATACCTATAACCCTTTCCACTATGTATAAGCTTATTGATCAAAAGTAGTAATAATTGCATTTATTCACCATCTCTCTCCGCTTGTTTTAAAGGTAGAAATGATGAGGATGAATGACAATCAGCATTATCATTTTGATGTTTTAGGGAGAAAATTACAATTTAAAAAATAGATTTAGACGACTGAAGCACTGATTCAAGTAAAATTACATAAATTGAGCAGGTAATCTACAAGAAATGAAGATGCTTGAAAAAGTCCTTGTGCGAAGGACGCTTCAATGTTATTCCAACCAATATGTACAACACACAGTATATCTAACTACATACATTAAATTCGCATCGCAATTAATCCTGGTTTTCGGCTGTGGTGCCGCTCATTTCCGGCTTTGCGGAGGAGGAACCTTGTGGATATACATTTATTGGCCAGAGTGAATGCCAGTTTTGGAAGCTCTTGGTATCGCTCCTAGTACAACGTCTACATTCGATCTCCTTTTTTTATATCCACCAAAAACAGAACAATTTCATTAAAAAGTGACAAAATTAGGCCAGACCAGCATTGTCATATACCACACTGGAATGTTTTATTACCTTAAATGCCGTGATTTGCAGATGGTATACGTCTTTGAGTTGCCCTTCGCCTTCATTAACTTTTACACTAGAACACCAAAAAAGAAAAGAGTTCGTAAACAAAACTACTTTACTCTTCAATGACTAATGCAATTAAATTATAAGTATGAAATATGCTTTAAAACTTACACATGCGGCTGCCCGATATTATAACGTAACGGACTGTGCATATTCTGCATTGTGTTGATCAACTGTCGTGGCACGGTTGGTCACTTCTTGTACCATGATGATTTTAAGCTCATTGAGGATACAACAAAATGAAACATACTTAAAATCATGTAAAGATTCCTAACAAATGTAGCCTTCATTTCATCATTTGGTTAACTTACCTCTGATACCCACTGTCCAATCAGCTTTATCGTCCGGCTTAACATTTGTTCCACAAGCCATGAACTTCCGAACTTTCTGCCGGCTGTCTTGTGACGACTCAACCTTTACTGAATACAGAGATAATTTCCACGAGGAATGCGTTTTGAGCCAATAATAGTTGGCCGCAACGGTAAATGTAAGCTGATTAGGCGCTGGCATAACCTTCTTGACGAAGTCAACAGATGGGCGAGAATATACGTAATATCGCTTCCGCGTTTCCGTTGCTGCCACAATATTTCCATTATTACTATCATCGGATAATCGCCGAACAGAGTAGCCAAACCTTCTCCTAAGGCTTTTTAGCGGATCGTCGGTAAGGCGATCTTGGACGAAGAACCCGTTTTCTCTCTGGAACAAAGTATAATGCAGCAATTAACTTTTCCCGAAGCTGAAAAATTAAAACGAAACACACAAATTAGGTTAGAAGAAAACCTCTGTAAAATCAAGGAACACAAAGATGTTTCAGCTACAAACCTTTAAAATATCGTGATTATTTATAATTAGTATGAATTAATAAAATAGTAGTACCTAAAATCTTATTTCAGTTTGGACAGAGGCCCACGTTACCAAAATGTTGCCCAGTTGACGCAGACTCAACCAGTCTGCCTCTATTGTCTTATAGCCAACGTAAAAGAGAAAGCCGAGCGGAGGAGCAGCAAACACATGTAACTTCTTTAATCAGAAGGTTTTTAACCAGCTTTCGGGGTCCCTCCAACTTGTTTTTCACCAGCTTTCGGGGTCCCTCCAACTTGTTTTTCACCAGCTTTCGAGGTCCCTCCAACTTGTTTTTCACCAGCTTTCGGGGTCCCTCCAACTTGTTTTTCACCAGCTTTCGGGGTCCCTCCAACTTGTTTTTCACCAGCTTTCGGGGTCCCTCCAACTTGTTTTTCACCAGCTTTCGGGGTCCCTCCAACTTGTTTTTCACCAGCTTTCGGGGTCCCTCCAACTTGTTTTTCACCAGCTTTCGGGGTCCCTCCAACTTGTTTTTCACCAGCTTTCGGGGTCCCTCCAACTTGTTTTTCACCAGCTTTCGGGGTCCCTCCAACTTGTTTTTCACCAGCTTTCGGGGTCCCTCCAACTTGTTTTTCACCAGCTTTCGGGGTCCCTCCAACTTGTTTTTCACCAGCTTTCGGGGTCCCTCCGGCCAAAGGTCCAAAAACCAAGTTTTTAGGCTTCTCCATTCCCTTGGCTGAAAGGCCAACAAAAAGCAAATTTTTAGGCTTCTCGATTCCATTTGCCTGATAAGCCAACAAAAATCAAATTTTTAGGCTTCCCCATTCCCTTGGCTGATAAGCCAACAAAAAGCAAGTTTTTAGGCTTCCCCATTCCCTTGGCTGATAAGCCAACAAAAAGCAAGTTTTTAGGCTTCCCCGTTCCCTTGGCCGATAAGCCAACAAAAAGCAAGTTTTTAGGCTTCCCCATTCCCTTGGCTGATAAGCCATCAAAAAGCAAATTTTTAGGCTTCCCCATTCCCTTGGCTGATAGGCCATCAAAAAGCAAGTTTTTAGGCTTCCCCGTTCTCTCGGGGAAGTCGTCAAGTCACTCGTCAAGTCATTGTCTATCGCAACTCACTGTCTTTGTTCCTTCCATTGCATATTTGGCGCAGGTAAGCAACCTAACATTCTAATATCGTCATCATCATTTCATCTTCATCAATCTCATCATCAGTAATACCAGTTCACTCACTCTATACTAATAGCAGCATACAAACATCTTCATTACATCACACTTTACACTGCACTGATTGGAGCTGAAATGTGAGAAAGTAATGTCCATCGTCGAGTACACAATTGACATCAAGTTATTTTATTAATTTCCTTTGTTAACATTACTCTGCGAAGATTTTCATGCCCTTCTATCATTGTCTTCAAACTTTTATTGTTCCGTGGATTCAAAATGTGGAGACCTCTTCAAGAAAAGTACATACCTACCTATTCCACAACTGCATTTTGAGCACATTAAAAAAATAAAACTTTCAAAACACTGCATCATCACTCTGGCGTCAGTGTGACAACACTTCGTTATTGGAATTGAAATATGATCACATTATATGCGAAATACTTTCCACCAAAATGCATATCACAAAATGATTACCCTTTTTACCTCCAGAGTAATGTTGCATGATTTTTGAATACCTATATGCTTAATTGTAATGCAAGTTTCTAATGAATTCTAGAGCTGCGTTGACATAAATTAATAAAGCTGAACAGTGGTCAGAGACGGGGAAGAGATATGCATGAAATAATGAAGCTAGTTAAAAGCACCTTGTGAATTTTCGCGAAGATGACGTAGACCACGCACTTTATGCTAGTATAATTCGACATGTGTTCCTTTTTATTCCACAAACTATATATATGAACACATACAATAATACATACATAATAATAATAATAACCATTATTAAACAAAATAAATAAAAATTACTTTTCTTCTGCTTTTGATCGACTCTGACTGACTTTTGTTACTTTTTGAGGAAGAGGAAAAATGTTTTTTCCTCCAAATGCAAATCTCACTAGATACCCACGGTGATGGCAACGCAGGTGACGATCAGTGAGATAAATGCATTGGGACAACTGGTTTTCATGACGAAATCGTTCAAGTAAGGGAAGCTATGATTTAGAAACAAAGAATAAAATAAAATGTTTACAATCAACCAATTATTTCAAAAGAATGGTACAGTCTTTCTTTATCATTTAATAGCCTTCGACAGAACGAAACAAAGTTGGAAATGTGAAGATCAAAGTAAGTAGACTTTCATAATGGTATCACGCCGCGCTAGTACACATTACCACTTCAAAGCAATTCATAAACAACTCGAAGTATAATTACAACTTGAATACAAATAACTACGCATTACACTTTCCCTGTTAGTTTTCGGATGACAATGATCAGTATTGTAGTGTGTAATTTCTAAAAAACAACCATTTCACATTTCTGGTAGTTCAGTAATTCATATTATTATTTTTAATATTATAATTGCAGAGAGTAAAAGGATGTAGATGATAAGATTGCAAAAGAAGGTAACAAATTAGTTATGTACATCTGTGCACATGTTTATCTGTATTGCATTGTCTGCTCATTGAGTGAACATTTGTACATAGCTACCTACTTTCTCCCTTCTACACATCGCACAATAAACGCATTTTGTAAACCGCAGGATAAATCCATATGGCTAATTTAACTAGGTAAAGAAAATAATTACAAAAGATATCTAACAATTTCTGTTTAATTATCTAGACGAAATCATTGCTCTGCACAAACTCCTTCATGCTAACTGGCAATCCCTTCAACATGTTCAGATCCACACTTCTTGTCATCATTTTCCGAATGCGGAGCCTGTAACCAAAGTAAATACGAGACAATTAGATACAAATCTTACTTCTCTAAAGATGATTTCATGTTTATCGGAGATGTACTAAAAAATACCAACCAACCTGCAAGCATTCTTCAAGCTTATCGGCTTGTCCCGGTCAAATTCCTCCTTCCAGTCCTTCAGCTCGCCAAGCTCCCTCTCCAGTTCCCTCGAGAAGGAATTGCCAGTACTGCAAACGGTCCCCGGAGAAAAGTAGTCGTCCTGGAGGTTGGCCCCATTCCGGTACAGCAACTGGATCATTGGCTTGTAGCCAAAGTGGTACGTGAACTCCTTTCTGATGACCACTGCGCTGACATTTAAGCCGTGACTCATGAGCAGCTTGACCAGATCCACACAGCAGGTCAACTTGTCTCCAGAGGGCAGTGGCTGCCAGCATTCAGTCCGAGGATTTACCCGGCAGCAGTCGTTCCAGGTGCGTACAAGATATTCCAGACAGTCCCGACCCTCGACACTGGTAACTGGAACCAGGCACTGGAAGTAGTCAAGTTGGAGCAGCGTTCCAAGTAGGTTTGTCCTGCGTATCAAGTCAATCCGCAAGAGTTGGTGAAGCAGCGGCTCTCGAGCAACTGGACAAGTTTTTGGAGTCGACTTCCAGCTCAGATTGAGATCGTAGCCATGGTCCACAAACAGCTTCACCAGAGTTGCCAAGGCTGGGTGGATGTCCAATCGGGGCTCATTGCTCTCCGGGAAAGGTAACCGTGAGTTGATATTGTGAAGGAGCCAGAGGAGTGAAGGCACGGATTCCGGAACAGAGTTTGTTTCCCCATAACCATCAACGGAAACTGATATCCAGCTCAGATCTTGCTTGCTTAAAACATTCGAGCATTTCTGAAGCACTTTGAGGACAATGGCGGGATTGCCTCCCTCCAACGCCAAGTGCAGTTCATGGGCTCCTACGTCGCTTCTCGCAAGCATCTGGTCCAGAATCGGAAGCCCTGCGTCGTCCCCCATTCTGAGCACAAGTTCCACGGCGTTCAATGAGGAGCCTACTTGCAATTTGCTGCGAAAATAAAAAATAAGGTAATTAAAAAAATATCATAAACAATCAGGCTTTTGTATGTTATAAAGAAAGGCATGTGAAGGGATCTGTAGGATCTTACCCGGACGTCAAATTTTTCCTCATCACTTTGGTGAATGGAAGTGCCTTGAAGAAACTACCCTGCTGATTTGGATCCGCTCCGTTTTCCATCAAGAAACCCGCCACGTCCCATTGCTTCATCGCCAACGAAATCTGGAAGGGGCTGATCCCCACGTCCCCTTCCGTTTTGCAGTTAACATCCGCGCCTCCCACCTTCACAAGCACCTGCACGATCCCACTGCCTTTATAAACACAAGCCATGTGGAGGAGTGTGTATTTTGTAAGGATGACCGGTAGTTCACAGTTGCTTTCCAACGATAAACCCCTGGCGAAATGGGCGGAGGAGCTGGTGGCGTCTACGTTCCATCCCTTCCTTACATAGTCCATTATCAGACCTGCGGTGTCCTCCACTCCATACTGGAATGCGGTTGGATGGAGACAATGCAGCGCCCACTTGCTCCGAATCTTATCGGTTGATATGTCTGAATCCGACAGGAAGGGCACGAGAGAACGAGCCCGGTGCGCGTCCCCATTCTCAATGCAAAGATGAAGGTCGTCCAATTCCACCCGTATTCCAGGCTGGTGCAGAAGGGTCCAGAAACTCTGGGATTCTGGTTGTTGGACCGCTCTCCCGAGCGGGCTAAAAGTCTGGCCAAAGGTCCCGATTTCAAGGCCGTGGTAGACCGCTTTCTCGTTAATGTCAAAAATGCCCTTCCCAAGCATGTGGGCCACCATTTCAGCGCATCCTCGGTCCACCGCCGTGTGGAGCAGCGGGTGAGCCATGGCCTCCTCCCCACTGATTTCCGGTTCGGACGAGCTCACCGAGGCTCCAAAATCCAGGAGCAGGTCAAAGGTATCCCGACATTCTATGAAAATGGTCCAGTGGAGTGGAGAGTGGCCGTGGGCGTCCCGAATGTCCGTCCGAGCGCCGTGTCGCAGGAGACTCCGGACAAGCTCGTAGTTCCGCGCGGAGATGGCTGCAATTAATGCGGTGTACCTCCGACGCGCAGCCCATTCAAGAATGTCGTTCGAATCGGCCTGTGTGTTGATGTCGTAGCCGGAGTCGGTGAGGGTCTTCACCACCTTATCCATTCTGTCAATGTCCATCCCCCGGGGGATGAATTGGGCGAGATGCTTCAGCGCCGGTTCCTCGCGGTTCAGGGTCAGGTTTTGAAATATGTCGCGAGGATGGTCCATTTTTGAGAGGATGTCGATTTGGGTCTCCGCTTCGGCCCAGTTTCCAGACCTGAGGGCGTCCTTCAGTTTCTCAACAACCAGGGTCCATGCCATGCTTGCCTTCGCCCGCCCCGGAGTGACCGTTCAATTCTGAACCTGGAAAATGATGGAGTCAAGGAATTACAAACGAGAAATTTATAAACATAAAATTACGGAAACCATTAACCAGTTAGCAAGTATTTTAGACATTAGTTTACCAAGAAATTTACTGCTGATCACCGGTGACAATGACGGAACAAACTTGGACTCTTTCGCACAGCAACTGAGAGACAATTCCAATGACAACTGCCTCAACGAGCCTGGTCTTGACCACTTGGAAGAAATCTGGAGCTCTTTGATGGAATTTAAAATACGTCAAAACGCTCATGGAGTTCCAGAAAAAGTGTTCTGGAAGTTAGTAATTTGACATAATAGCTTCCGGCTTTTTGCTGCGGTTGTAACAACGGCGAGTTCCAACCCAAAAATATGAAGTAAAACGAGCGGCGGAGCTCTATTTATTCCGCTTTCAAACAAAGCAGCTTCGAGCCCTCACTTTCCGCACTCATTGCATATTCCATGTTTCGATTTCCCAGAGGAAGGCACCTCCAGGTACTCAAATAATAAGCGTTTCATTTGTCATCTCATTTTCTATTGTAATGCTTAATGTCGCTGCGAAGCTCAACAATTTGTAATTAGTTTATTTTGCATAAATATTTACGTGGAGCGTCCAACGTTGGACTATAATCATTGTTCACTTTTCATTTGCATTATAGTTCCATGAATGTTGAGTGATGTGTGCAATCATAATGCCGTCGCATCTTGCAAGTCAATTGCGCATTATTGTCCTAACTAGCTTTGTGGCTGGATGACAGTGTTGATTTGAAAGCCTCGGTTATTTTTAGTATACATATAATTATTATGGTGAAATGGAGGAATTTTACTAATTGTTTGCATAATGTCACCTTTATGGCATTGCCACAATTTGCATGACAAGATCTTAACCAATTACGCACTTTCTCCTCACTTTTCAGCTTTCTCCAAGGTTTCTTTTCTTTTTGTTATTCACATGAATGAACATGTTAATGATATATTATGCGCTATTTACTCCCTGCTAATCATGATCACTACTCATATTATTCAACAGGAAAGTGAGATGGAAGTTTACAAATTCATGTCAGCGTTAGAGTAGCAATTGGAATGTCAACTTAATTTAATGTTCAAATTATGTATATTATGATGTTTATCATTTTTTTAGCTCCTCACGCTATTTATAGTACAACTTTCATTTCCGTTAGTCATGGATCAATGTAGTAACCTGTCCAATCGCATTAGAATAAAAGTAGACAATCAATGACAATGATTGAATTTTACATTCACTCATAATCATACAGAAATTCGTTTAAAATCTGCAAATCTTCAATAATCATTCAAATTTTGAATATACAAAGATAAGATATACAAAGACCAAATCTTGCACCTCTGTCAAATCTTTTCAATACAGTTAGTTTACTAATTTGTGACAATTTGAACATGGTTTACCACTTTTTCATCTTCTTCAACCATTTCCGGCGGAAGGTAAACTGCATCATCAACATCCAAACAGCAATTTGCTTTTCAATTTGCAACCTGCACGTTTTCAATAATTACTCCACTTGACATTAATATATGCCATCACTGCCATAACCCACGGTTACCACTGTTACCAGCTACCTTTGCAAACAGTATTTTCCATTTTGAAATGAAATTGCAAGTTCATTGACTATCAGTGTTAATATTACTATTGTGACTTGTGACCATTATGACTATTGTGTAAATGATTGGATATTGCCAATTTGAATAACAATTATCGAATTTTAACCAAACTGTCCCTAGATAAATATGAAACCATGTCAGCTTCCGGTGATAGTGACGTCTTTGTTCATTGGTCCATGATGACCAGGAAGTGAGAGTGGTATAAATAGTGAGAGGAGACGGTTTAAGTTAATCACTTGTCAGTTAAACTCCCGGTAGTTTACTCACCTCCACTTCTCTCTGTTACCAACAGAACGAGTCTCTTGCAGTAATTGCATTCGCAACAAGTCTCAAGACATTGCCTTTTTGAACAAAGTCAAGTAACGAGATTTTACACTTTCCTGCAGGGCTATCTCTTTAGTTCTATCTTAAGCAGACTCGGAGAGTTTGTGGGAATTGAGTAACATTTTTGGCATCTTCTAGCCTCTGCCCAGGTAACGGTTTCATGGTTATTTACGTGCTTCATGTTATCATGATTTTATAGTCACATTGCAAGAATAGAGGCTGCAGAAGTCCACTCGACGGACCTTTTCACCTGACTCTTCATTAATTACTAAAGTGTTCATTATATTTGCTTTTTTTCAGTTAAACCAATTGAATCGATCGCCTGAGAAGTCGTTGGAGAAGGACAAGAGGGAGTCGGACCACTTGTTATTATCCCGATCGGATTCAACCAAAACGTGAGGCTACAAATAAAGGTGATTTCAACTTTTTAAAATATTATCTGATAATATATGATGATTGAGTTAGTTAACTAATAATTAATTGTTCTGTTCAACTTTGTTTATATTAATTTCAGGTGCCGGCAACCGTGAATCGCTGAAACCTTGAGCGACAAGCTGACCTTCGGTCCAGGAATGGCAACGAAGATGGAGAAAGGAAACGTTGCATCTCGCTTCCATCTGCATCTTTTGGGAATCACTTTCTTGCTGGCTTCGTGCTTAATTGCATTCGTAGCAACTGCTGACTGTCCGCAGGATTGTGTGTCCCTTAAAAACTTTACTGATATTAAAATGAGGATGTATCTCATATTGGAGGAATCATTGCAACAGTAAGTTCATTTATATTAACATGCAATTTAATCTACTTACGATGTCAATCATTACAGCACTTTTACAATGTTTTTTTTTTTGTATTTTTATTTGATTTCAGGGATTGGAAGAGTACTTCTTACTATCGCTCATCACAAACAACGGTTTTCGGAACGCTTATAGGAGTGCTCGCTGTTGTTGTCGTCGGTTTAATTTTGACAAACTGTTATTTCTGCTACGTTTTCATTTATAAAAAGCGTTCCGGTCAGGGTATCTCCTCGATCTGCTGTTGCGGCGTCAATCGTCGTGAGACCTAACGCCGTCAATGTTCCTCTTCCGAAAATAATAGTAATTTATAAAACTTAATGAATTCCTCTATACAGCACTGTAACATCCAATTTCTGATCATCTTTAGTTAATTTTGTTCATTAATTTGCAATTGGGTTTTTTTCTTTCTTGTGTTGACGACAGTAAAGTAAGTTTGTTAAGACTCTTAACTTAAGAGATGGTGCCATTTCTTCAAAAATAAATATACAAATGCATTGACCTACCTTCATTTTTAATTGCCTGTTTATTTTGCTATTACCATGTCTCATTTATTTCTCATCTTCTCATCATGATTTGTCTTCTCTATACCATTGCATTGTAAAAAGCAGTACTTCAAAAATACTTATCCGTTTTTGCAAGTTTTAAATATTTACGAAAATGAATGTGTGAGGGGGAAAAAAGAATTGAATTTGCAACAACGTTTGTTGTTCTGTTGACACTGTCTTGGTTGCATTTAAAAATTTTAACGATACTAATGATTACAATGGAAACCATGATGACAACTACAATTATGATAGTATGGGTGTAACGAGAGAATGCCATTTAAATTGGTAGAGTATAAAATATTGCGAGCATGAGAATAATAATAAAATAATAAAATATTGTGACAAGACATGATGTGAAAGATTTGCACGTGAATACCTATACAATATAAATGTCATGTGTCATGCCAAATTCAGACAACCTACAGTGCTTGCTCTGGAGTGGATGCGCTGTCAGAAAACAGGTAATTGGATGCAAATATAGTAAAATGGTTCATTATCATTGGCCAAGAAAAACGAGCAAAAAATAAGGTACGATGACGATAATATCTGCTTGGTCATCATGAGTCATGGCGGCCGTTTTACTTAATATTGCATTATATTGTATGCAGTGATTTTTTATGGAAACATTTTTTAATATTTACTTTCGGCTCCTTTTGAGGGAAATGCTAATATCTAATTATGTTTGCGTTGAAATGGGAAAGATATGGATTCGCTTTTCCCCTGCGGCTAAAAAGTTTGTAAATGTGGCAATCTGTGAGATTAGAATAATTAGCAAAGTTTAGGAAGGCAACTAAGTCAGTTAAGGTAGCAGCATGACAAAGAGCAAAAACATAAACAATTAAAAGAAGGTAAAAATAGCTTTTGTGTGTAGATATGTTTATCCCCATTGCACCGTCTGCTCATTTGGAAAATGGAATGGAGGGCAAAATCCTCCTCAAATAGAGTGCAAATACATACCTAGAGGCTTTGTCTCTTGTTGTTAACGCATGTCGTGTTGTGTGAACAATATATAATTTATTGTTTATTTGAAAAGAAAAAAAGAGAGCTTCGGTTCTCTCCTTTTACTTCACTTTATTAATAATATATTATTACACTGTTTGCGAAATGTCACGATACCCCAGAAAGGTTATGTACATCGGCCTATTGTTTTGTGGTGTCGGTTGTGTAGTATATATGTATAGTCATAGTTGTAATAGTAATAATAATAGTAATAATGTGATTCCGATATGCATA
Organism: Sinella curviseta; assembly: GCA_004115045.4. NCBI lineage: Eukaryota > Metazoa > Arthropoda > Collembola > Entomobryomorpha > Entomobryidae > Sinella > Sinella curviseta. The sequence goes on along the minus strand of CM065489.1, from coordinate 50,668,659 downwards.
GCTTATCTTTCTGTACAAATTATTGACGTGATGTTATTAGCAGTAGCAAATAGTATTGGTCCCTTTTTAAGGAAGATATTGAAGTTTAAGATGAATAACACTTGCATGCGACAGGAAAATGGTGCGATAAACGAGAGTGAGAGTCACAGAAAAAAGTTATAGTAAGTAAGATGTATTTATTATCTCGTTTTTGTACTTTGTCCTACTCCATTGCTCAGCTTGCAAATTTATGGGCAAGACGATGGGCCATCGCATGTCATTATCATCAGACAGTAAAAAAGGTAAAAAAATAGTTATTGTAAATACATACATCGGCCTATTGTTTTGTGATTTCGGCTGTATATTCATAGTAGCAATAATAATAATAGTAATAACACGATTCCGATTGCATAGCTTTACTTTGTGTATAAATTAGACAAAAAAATGTGTCGATAAACGAGAGTGAAAGTGAGTCACAGAAGAAGAGTTTGCAATCGAAATAAACAAATGAATGCGATTGAAAAACGGTTTCAGATATTAGTTCTCAAAATAAACTTCCCTCGGGACACACCACAATACACGATGATGATGACAATGAAATGAAGTCACTTTCTACCAAACGTAATGGATGGTAGAGGAGGAAAAAATGTGAGATTTGTGTAACAGGTAATAATTAGGAAAGGTTGAAGAATGAGCTTAGCTGGTTACCATGACCACTGCATGTCCATGATTCGAGTATGCATATACGTATTTATGTTGCATTTTGCGATTTTAATGTAAAAATTCTCTAGCTTCCAGAAAACAATCACTTGTAGTTTTTGTGAGGTTTTTTCATAAAACTTTGATGTGATTTATATGCACACCTACTTGAAAAGTGTAACAATGCAACAATGAATGACTTTGTTCTGTTCGTTTAAGTGACTCACCTCACTTGTTATATTTGTACACCTTTTCTGTGGGTAAAAATGATACTTGTATTGGGTAGTATCGGTTTCGGCTTTGAAGGGTGATGAAACGACCCCAAAACAGTCTCCTCAGCAGGATTCTAATTTACAATGGAAAGGACAAGTAGGTAATAACCAATATCATGAGACATGGCAATTACTGCTTATTGTCTGCCAGGGGCAAAAAAAGGAAATATTGTTTGATGTGATGTTAGTGTTTTATTGGTTTCTGGTTAGGGATAAGTAGCTAAGTATGTAAATACTAATTTATGGTCATGGTAATTGTAGTAGCTGCGCTTAATAAAATACCTTTTTTCATTAAAAGGAGGCGCGACACTTTCATAAGGAGAAGTTGTTTTTTTACATTCCGCAAGGTACTGTGTACCTTGATTGTCATTGTTAATCGAGCAAAGATCAGGTTGACCCTTTAAGTATTAGAGGCAACTGTGTCAAGTGAGAATCCCTAGCTCTTTGTGCAATAAAATGAAGAAATAGCATTTTTTCTGGGAAGCCCAGTTCCTTTTCCCAAATTCCATCAAACAACGCGATATTTTGGCTTATTCTGCTGGACGTTGCTTATGATGATGATGATGAAGAAGAAGAATGACATGATTACCTTGAAATTATTTTAAAAAATGCAACGTCTGTGCAACTAGTTTATATTAAATAAATAACAGAGCATCTAGGAAGCAACATGATTTCTGAGCAGCCTAGTTCAACTTGAGTTTTTATTGCAGAAAACAAGAGTGCTATAGCTGAACAGGAAATTACGTTACTGTCAACATCAGCGTTTTCTTTGAACCATACAAAATAATGGAACATAATATAATTATTGTATTACAATATAAAATGTGCAAAGGCAAAGAAAAGGCGGTCATTTTACACTTTTAATCTAACAAAATACTAATCACACTCGCACATGTGGTTTTAATTAAGAAAAGTTGATTTTCACTAAAAATAGAAAAACCAAAAAGACATGAAAACCTAACACAATTTAATAACGCCTTCCTCTGCTACGCCTTTTGCGTATCGGCCTATTGATGCCGTTTGTGGGATCCAGAGTGGCCACAAAACTCTCCGCGGAATGTCCAGGAACTCCTACCCTCGGAGTTGATGAGCTGCGTGATCGCTTCGAACCTCTCTGTTGGCCAACAGTCAGCGTTGACGGGTCGATTGGACTCAATTCTTCTTGCAAAATTAATTGGTGGATCGTACTGTTGTTGCGATACACCTTCTCTTCCTCCAATACTTGTTTCATGTTTTGTAATTCTTGGTCCAACTTTGAAGTCAGTTCTCCAACTTGCTCTTTGAGTGTTCCATTTTCTGCCGTCAGATCCGTAACTTGACCATTTACTTTGGTCAACTCGTCGCCCTGTGCTCTACACTTGTTCTGTAGGGAATCTCGCTCAGTGCATATCTGATCAATTTCACTTTGCATTTTTTCCTTGCTTTCACGTAACTCCTCATTTTTCTCTGAAGCCTCCTTTAAGCGTCTCTCTAACACTTTATTTTTGATGCCATAATAGGCAATGATTTTCACACCCACATTAAACGCATCTTGTAGCTCACTAATCTTATCATAATATTTTAATGATGCTCGCATAGCCGCGTTTGTCACTTTCTCCAGCGACTTCGCCGTCTCCTGGTATTTGGCGTGGCGTGGGCCGTCTCAAGTTCCCCGCATTTCTGCTCAATTTCAGTCTTTTGCTGCTCATGAGCGGACTCCATCTTGACGATAGTATCCTTCAAGTTTGCTAGTTCGGCTTTCTGTCCCTTAATTATCTCGTCCTTCTCTGAAACGCGTGCCCTCATTTCATTTTCCTGCTCAATCCTTTCTTTACCCCTCTGCTGTTCTAGCAACGAGATTTGCTCTTTCAAATTCGCATTCTCTGCCTCCAGTCTGTCGTATATCCTACTAAACTGGGAAACACACTCGGAGTATTCCGCAGGCTTGGCATTGCTGTGATGAGATGATGACCATGGTGAATGGAGAAATGGATACCAAGGTGTGGGACTAACGTTAAAAACAGGAGTGGGGAGAGGCGTGTACAGTACCAAATTGTGCCCGCTTATTACTTGGCGTTCCTGCTGCTGTCGTCTATAGCCATGTCCACTCCATCTGCTTCCACTTGGCTTATTATTATTATAATTATAACTCATCTTTGTTGGGTTTATTCTCACGCTCAATCTATTCTGGAGGAGATAACAGTTTTGCGATGTGTGCGGAAGTCTGTAGCACTTTATGCAAAAAAAATCAAATAATCCAAATGGATTGCAGTCAATCACGCACCATCCACAATAGTTTTTTACACACGTTTATATTTACTTCAGATTATGTGTTCAATTGTCACTGGCAGAAAAGCATGTCAATATAACAAGAGTTCATACAACGTATCACGTCACGCGTACAAAACGGAAAGCAAAATGGGACTCATGAAACGAGTCCACGTATTTTCACAACGACAATATGAAATACTCATGAAGACACGGAGACAGAGTTCTGGTCAGCTTTGCTTCTGGAATACGACTGATGAAAGTGGTGGCATGGCTTCTTCTTCCCCTCTCATGTTTATTCTTGAAACGAAGTATCCCGTCATAAAATGATTTATTACATTTTTAGGATGAAATTACACCGGTGTCTTACCCTAAACGATCATGGCCCTGTAGCTCCTGCGACTGTCTCCATTTTTATGGGATATCTTTTTGCTCTGGCGAGGTGGAGACTTGTTACTAGTACAACAATCATTGTTAATGAGAACAAAAGGTCCCGCATTGGTGTTTTGTGGCTCTCAGATTCCGGAAAACAATGAATACAAAAAATATGTTTGGGTGACTCCAAATTCACCTGTCCCTTATGGAAATCTATGCGAGATGGAAAGATCAGTAAAGTGCACTGCAGCCAGAATGTATGCATATTGTTTTTACATTTTATTCTGTGAGTCAAACAAACTGGTGATCATGATGATGAAACTTCAAATTAGAAAAAAATCTACTTTTCAGTACCAGTTTGAATGCACTAGTTTATAAAAAAAATGTATTACATGAACACAGCCAAGCAATTTTTTCAGCATGCAAATATCTCATCGAAAAGCTGTCGCATTTATCCCTTTCTCCAGCTCATCTGCCTTCTCATGACACTTGGTCCATCATCTCTAATTTAGCCTTCAAGTATGCCAACTCATTATTCTGCCCGTTAATCGCCTTGTCCTTCTTTGAAACGCGTGCCTGTCCCGATTTCCTTTTCCTGGTTATCCCTTTCCCTGTCCCTTTGCAGATCCAGCGACGAGACTTGCTCCTTCAAAGCCGGTTGTATGTACTGGATTCTGTAACATTTTGAGACATCCCTCTTTCTTCTTTGCTCTTTATGCAACATCCGTAATTATTGCTTAAGTGGCAAGCGGTAACTTATCTAGGGAAGAAAGTGTACTGCCAATACTGCCCATAAACATGTCAGTTTTTGTTGCTAAAGAACGTGTATTGTCCTTTTCCTGGTTTCGTGCTTCATTCTGAAGAAGAAGTCAGAAACCACTTTGACTTTGTCCCATTTCACTGCATATTATGTGACATCGTGAACGACTGTGACCGAATTTTGCCATACATCTGTTGCTGTACTGTTTTAAGCAGGTACGTGTATTGAATAGGAAGTAAACCGTCCACAAGAATACCGAAAACTTACCCATCCACAAACACGGCCACAATGCAACAGAAAATGCAGCAGAAAGCAGTACTAGTTAAGAAAGATAATATGACTTTTTAATTAATAATGTTAAAACGGAAAGAAATGTGTGTAATTTCACAAAACAAGATACTAAATAAATATTATGACGGGAGTCACGGAAGTCACTTGACAGTTTATTCCTCTCCGTTCAACGACAGTGTGGCATCCCGTTATTTTGTCGGTATCGTCTTCAATCGTATTTAGTCCAGAAGCAAAGCTTTTAAGTTGCAATAATCTAGCGAATCGAGAAAATGACTCGAAAAGTCAAAGAAGCAAAGCGATCATGATCATGAATCGTATTAAAAGTTGATGCCAAGCACTGCTCGGCTTGTAGTTAGCCTTTAGGTTAGAACGTTAGCCTTTAGGGTAGTTTTTTATGATCGTCCCGTAGCAATAGAAACAAAATACTGCTAGGAAGCAATTGATATTTTTATTTGTTGACATAAAAAGAGTTATTTCTAGCTGAACAGGACAAAATATATTTTAGCTAATTGAATGCAATGAAATGGTAAGGATGATGATAATGTTAAACAATGAATGACTTTGCAATTAATAGTGTAATAGTGGGAGCAGGTGGATTTTTTTTGGTTTACTGCTTTCTGGATGGAATATGGTCAGTCTGTTTTAATTTATTGTGACAGCAACAAGGCAAGGGCAGCTGCTTTAAGAGATGCCTTTTCTCGTGGCTTTTTTTACCAAAAAAGAATTGCTCTGCACTTGAAGACCTCTGCACTTGATTGCTGCAGCCTGCCTGCTCCACACTTTCATTATTTATTAGCTTCTCGAAAAAACTTACACAATGGGTGCATACGAATCAGCAGTAGTATTTAAACTGTTTAAATTAGACAGGGTTTTATGTTGAGACAATATAATTAAAAGGTCTCTCTACAGTAACAAGATTGCTGAACGGTGCAATATTTTTTTATTTATCACTTGTTGTATTAGAGGAGGGGACAGGTGTTTGTCTATTTTTTTCATAATATGTACATTATTTTTTATTATTATCGATAGAACTAATTTGCAAAAACTATTGACTACATAAATACACGCATGATGCTCGCATTCGTGACACTTTCACCTGCACACCCAAAATTATATATTCTTACTTCGCCCCATTTACCCAGTGGACAGTAACAAACTTAACAAATAGGGGCGCATGAGATAAAAATAAAGAAGGGTGTGAAATAATATGTTAGTAGTTCATTTAGTCTTTATGGTAAAAAACAGGAAAATGTTGAAATAACATGAATTAAAGAAAACATTATTTATAGTAAAGTCATAATTCACATAAACTTTCCATTCATTAATCTAATTTTATAAAAATCTCATTATCGGTTTATATATACGTCCAGTACTGCTGATGGTAGTATCCGCATTGGCGACAGTAGCCTCAACTTGTCCAGGAATTTTCTTGGGAGGTGACGAACTGTTTTCCCTATTTGTTGCTCTCCGCTTCTTGCTAGCCGTTGGCGTTGATGTGGCGGTTGCATTCATTTCATCTTGTTTCAACAAAAGATCCATCAAACTTTTGGCACGATATTCCTTCTCCTCGTCCACAATTTTTCTCAATAGCTGCGTTTTGGTGTCTAAATCTTCAGTCAACTTTTCAACTTGCTGCTTCAGGTCCTCACGTTCTGATTCCAGGGCTGAAATCTGATCGTCCATCGTGGTCATCTCCTTGCGCAGTGTTCCACACTTCTTTTGCAACGAATCTCGCTGGTTGCTAATCGTGTCAACTTCCCTTTGTTTCAACTTGACACTGTCATTCAACTCCCTCACATGTCGCTGGAACTCCACCTTGGAGCATTTTGAAACTTCATTTAAATGCTCAATTTCTGACCTCAATTTGGTATTTAATTGGCCAGCCTCCCAAAGTTTTTCCTGAAGCTCGGTAATCTCGCCACCCAACTTTCTTTCCGTTTCACCAGACTTATTTTTTAATGTTTTTAATTCCTCTACTTTCGCATTCAATTTCGCATCAGCTCTGTTGAGTTGCTCACATTTTTCTTCGACTTGCAACTTTCGCTGTTCACTGATTGCATTAATGGATTCCAACTTGTGTTTCAGTTCGGCTATTTCTTTGTCCTTTGACTCAATTAACTGGCCCTTTATCACCAATTTGCCATTTTGTTCCTCTACTTTCTTTTGCCAAGTCTGATAGAGTTTCCGGTCCTCTTCTGCTTGCGCCCGCTCTGTTGCAAGTTGTCTTTCATAGCTTTCCCTTTGCTCTGCAGCACCTCGTTCCAGCGATACTATTTGCTCTCGCAGGGCATCTTTTTCCGCCTTCAGCGTTCGGCGTTTCTTGCAAATTATTGTAAACAATTCCAGCTCGTCGTCCTCTGGTAGCTCAATGTCGTCGGAAGTAGAAGTCGAGGAGGATGGAGATGATGGTGACATGGGAACTTGTTGCTGAGATGGTGGATGTACATAATTATGACCAGGCGTGGAAGGAAGATCTGATGGCGGAGTATAAAGTACCAATTTATTGTCTTGTTGATGCTGTTGTACTTGATCTGGAGTATTTTCAGGTTGCCCCTGGGTTCTTCCTGATGCGGCGATGACGTCATTGTTACTAATGAAAGCGCCACTGCCAACACTTTCCACATTGTCACATGATAAATATCTGCCATGGGTAATCAATTGAGCAGAATTGCCTTGGTGATTATCATGGCTACTCCTTCCACTTACACTCTGATTATTAATATTATCACTCATTTTGATTCAATTTATCTTCAAGTTCTGGACAGTTTACTATGAAGGATGTAAAAGTTTCAACTTGTGCTTGCAAGTTTTCTGGGCTTTTTATTAAAAAACGAAAGGAAATGTCCGATTTGCACTTTTTCACACTCACCTCAATTCCATAAAAACTAACACGGAACCAAACTGGATTATCGAAAACGAGTCCATGTATTTTCACAGCAATAATAAGGACAACTGAAAAATGGTTTAGCTGACCGAGATCTGCTTCGCTGTGCTTCTGGAATACGACTGATGACGATGACCATGATACCGAGACATAAAAGGTTTGTACATACTCATTCAGAACGTAAAGGGAAAAAAGGAAAAAACGGAGTTTTGGGTCAGTCCTTCTCTCCAAAGTCTTGGTAGGACCATCCTCGACACAGGTTACCCCGTCACAATATTTATTATCTTGTTTTGTAAATTGCCGTGGCCCACTGCTCAACGTGCGTATTTAGGGACAAGCCGATGGACCTTTACCGGTCATCATCATCCACTGTTTAGCCCTTTAAAAGCATTCTATCTTGTACCTCATAGCATATAGCATCATATCACTTTATGGTAATTGGACTGTTATAGAAAAAAAAATGATGATGATGAGTAATTTCAATGTCTGGGACAAAGGTTTTAAAAGGGCAGTGCTGATGACAACAAACGCAAAAACGCTTGATTGTTGCGATTTAAAAGCAAATAGTAATAGTAGAACAATGCAAGCAAGCACTGCATGCCTTGAGATGAAAAATATTAATGCAGAATGCGAGGTTCGTTCCAGGGAAACGTGAAAATCTAGTAATGTTTTAAATGATCGTCCCATGGCAATAAAAACACAGTTTTCTAGAAAGGATCCTGCGCTCTCCGACGTCAGTCTTTTGATTTGCTGATGACAACAGTACTTTCTAGAGCTGAACTGGAAAAAATATTTCTTACGTTTGTAAACTTTTAGGTAATTGGATATAATGAAATGTTGATCATGATGATGATACCGTTAAAAACAATGAATGACTGTACAAGCTAAAATGTAAGCAGGTGGAATTGTTTTTGGGTTATTGCTTTCTAGCTGTAATAGGACCTGTATGGTTTAATTTATTTCTACAGGAACAACGGCAGCTGCTTCAAAGAGTATCTTTTCACGTTGAATGGGGATGTAGTTCAATTTTTACCCAAAAAGGGTTGTTTATTTTCTCGCATTCCTGAATGAATAATGAATGCATAAGACGCTGCTCTGGACAACTCACTCTGCATAAGTTACCACTTACCACCTCAGACATAATTTCGGTTATTGCATAAATACCAAAAGAAGGGAGAGGGATGTCTCCAAATGTTGTAGACTCCAGAACATACAAGTGCCTCTAAAGGAGCAAGTCTCCTCGATAGAGCTGCATCGGGACAAGGAAAGGCAGGAAAAGTATATTTTGTTCTAATTTGGAGTTTTATTACCATGATCACCAGTTTGTTTGACTCACAGAATAAAATGTAAAAACAATATGCATACATTCTGGCTGCAGTGCATTTTACTGATCTTTCCATCTCGCATAGTTCATAAGGGACAGGTGCATTTGGAGAATTGGCCGTGATGACTGTGGTGAGGCTTGAACGGAGTCGTCCAAACATATTTTTTGTATTCATTGTTTTCCGTAGCCTGAGAGCCTCAAAATAATAATGAGACACCTTTTGTTCTCATTAACAATGCTTGTTGTACAAGCAACAAGTCTCCGCCTCGCCAGAGCAAAAGGATATCCCATAAAAATGGAGACTGTCGCAGGAGGTACAGGGACATGATTGTTTAGGGCAAGACACCTGTGTAATTTCTCCGCAACAACTTCATAAATAATTTTATGACGGGGTACTTTGTTTCAAGAAACATGAGAGGTTAAGAAGAAGCCCTGCCACCTCTCTTCATCGGTCGTATTCCAGAAGCAAAACTTACTAGAACTCTGTCTCCGTGACCATCTTTGCTCTGCTTACTTCCTTTTATCTGTCCTGAAAATACGTGGTCACGTTTTATTTAGTCCAATTTGGTCTCCAGTTTTACGTGTGACGTGTTAAGTTGTGCGAGCTCTTGAAATGTATTCTTATCCACTTGTCTGCAACGTGATAGCAGAACTGAAATAAGTATAAACGTACTTGGGTGTATAAAAAGTGTTGTGGATGAGTGCCTGCTTGGACTCGACTTGGACAATTGGTTTTAAAAATAAAGTTGCGCAAACTTACGCACACGTCGTATGAACTGTTAACTCATTCACAATAGATTATCCCAGACAATAAATATAACAAAAAATGAGCTATAATTATTATAATAATAAGCCAACGGGAAGTAAATGGAGTGACCATGGCTATAGGCAACAGCAGCAGCAGCGGAAAGTAAGAAAAGAAAACGAAATGAAAATTGTGCCACGTTTATCCATTTTAGACCTGCCGCTAACACCTCCCCCGCCTCCACCTCCTCCTCCACCGTCCCGGCCACCACTTCAGGTACAAAGGTCATCATCACACCGTGAAGTTTTCACGTCGTCATCGGCAGCACCGACATTCTCCTCTGCTCCACACAACAATGGCAAGTCGGCGGAATATTCCGAATGTGTTTCCAAGTTAAGTACGATATATGAAAAGCTGGAGGCGGAGAATGCGGCTCTCAAAGCCAAAGTCTCGTTGCTAGAGCAAGAAAGGGTTTAGGAAATAGGCGAGCACGACAAGGAAATCGGGGCCGAGCGAGCCCGCATTTCAGTGATGGAGGGGATGATTAAGAGGCAGAAAACCGAACTGGCAAACCTGAGGGCTAAGACGGTTGATATGGACACCGCTCACGAGCAGCAAAAGAATGAAATTGAGCAGAAATGCGGGGACCTTGCGACGGCCCGTTCCAAATACCAGGAGAAAGTTGAAGAGCTGGAGAAAGTGAAGAACGCGGCTGCTGAAGCGGAAATAAAATACCGTAAAGAGATTGAAACGGTGCAAGAGAAACTTGAAGAGGCTGAGCAAACCATTGCCGAGTTGGAAGGAGACGGTAAAGATGCAAAACAATTTTCAAAATACTTGATTGACGATTTAAAAAACAAGGAGACGGAGTTGCGTGAAAGTAAAGAGAGAATGCATGGTGAAATTGATGAGATAAGCACTGAGCGAGATTCCCTAAAAATAAGTGTAGGGAACAAGGCTATGAGTTGACCAGAGTAAATGGTCAAGTTACCGACCTGACGGTGGAAAATGGAACGCTCAAAGGGCAAGTTGGAGACCTGACTACCAAGTTGGACCAAGAAAAACAGTACATAAAACAAGTGTTGGAGGAGGAAAAGGCTTTTCGCAGCAACAGTACGATTTACAAATCGTAATTTTACAAGCCAGGAAACGAGTACAGTCACAGCGTCAACGGTGACCACTGGCCAACAGAGAGGTTCGAAGCGAACGCGCAGCTCATTAACTTCGAGGGCAGGTCCTCCTGAACAATCAGCGGAGAGTTTTGTTGCCACTCCGGATACCACAAACGGCAGCAGTGCGCCGAAACGTAAAAGGCGTGGCAGAGGCAGGCATGGAAAACATGCGTGGTTACGCGGCTCAGAGCCGGAGAAAATTTGAGGAGGAATATTCGAGATCGGGAAAAAATTCGTAAATTTGGTGAAAGTTTCACAAATAAATTTAAATGTCCACACTCATTAATTACGAAACCACTAATCATGCCGAAAAATGACCAGATAGTAACAAAACGTTGCAATTTAACAAGTCAATATACATGTCAAGGGTCGGAGAAAATTTATTTTCTCCGGAGAAAATATGTCAAAGTTTCCATGTCTGGGCAGAGGAAAGCGTTATTAAATTGTGTTGGGTTTTCATTGTATGCATATAAGCCTAATTACATATGGAACAAGGAAAATGTTAAAACTGGCAATAAAATTTTCTCTAAAAACTAAAACATTTTATTCTATATTAACTGATGCTGATGAAGACTGCTCAGAAATCCTGTTTCTTCATAGACTCCCGGCTTTTTACTTGATATAAGCCAGTTTTACAGACGTTGTATTTTATAGAATATTTTAAGGTAATCATGTCATCATGATCATCATAATATGCAACGTCCAGCACAGTGTAAGGTGTTGTTTGATTGAACTTGGGACAAGGATCGACTTTTCACAGACATCAGAAAGGACCACTTTTTGTTTTATTACTCTAACAGTTAGGGATTCTCTCTTGAGACAGTTGCCAGAATTACCTAGAGTCCACCGGACCCTTGCTCGATTCACAATCAAGGTGCACGTTGCCTTAAGAAATGCGAAAAGACGAGCATCTCATTGGGAAAGGGTCGCTCCTCCTTTTATTAACTACCGGAAGCATGAAATGCTTGAAAGGTAGTTATAGCGATTGATCTGTTTGTCTGTCTGTCCGTCTGTCTGTCAGTCTGTCTGTCTGTCTGTGAACACTCTAACTTCCCTCCACGTTGACCGATTTGGCTCAAATTTGGCATATAGGTACCTTGGGCCAAGACCACGAACCCTATTGATTTTCAGCCATAGACCTCGTTAATGACCGGAAGTAGAGAGGTCAGCGTATCTGGGGGGTGGGTCATCATATTGTCAAAAAATGTTTTTCTGCAAATCGATAGATGAGTTCAAGACGATCATTTTTTGTCAAAGTACTATGGGTCAAATCACTCCCCTGTCGCCTGGGTGGCGTCTGGAAGGTGGAGGGGTCTCCGACCTCAAAATTTTTTATCGTGCAAATCCAATGGGAGGTTCAAGTTGAGCTTACGAGACATATTGAAACTGGTCAAATATGTGTTTGGGTTGTTAATTGGGCATTCATCACCATTCCGGTAGTTATGTATAAAGGTTTACACCTTACTAGTTAAAAAAGTTACTTTATCTACCACTATTGCCACGATCATAAATTAATCTGTTTACCTACTTATCACCAACCCGGAACCAATACAATAATAACATCACGTCAAACAATAATTATTTTTTATTGTTTGCCTGGCAGACAATATGCAGTAATAGTCATGTCTCATATTATAAACTGTTGCCAACTTATCTGTTCTATTGTTAGTTTGCGTTGTAAGTTGGAATCCTGCTGAGGAGACTGCTTCGGGATCGTTTCGCCGCCCTTCTATGCCGAACCCAATGCTATTCACTTAATACAAATGTTATTTTTGCCATCAAAAAGGTATACAAATGTAGCAAGTGAGGTGAACCTCTTGACCAAACAGAAAAAAGTCTTTCATTGTTCCTTTGTTAAATTTTTCAAGCATATAAACCATTTTAAAATTCTGCGAAAGAAAGCTCACTATTTTTGCAAATGGTTATTGTACAGTGCGGATGTGGCAAACTGCAAGTGATTTTCTATGGAAGCTAGTGAATTTTTGCAGAAAAAGGGCAGGGTGTTGTATAAATACTTACATGCATACTCGAATCATGGAGATACAGTGGCCATGGTAACCAGCTAAGCTCATTCTTTAACATTTCATACCTACCGCAATAACCTGTGGCACAATACTCTTTTCTCCTCCCGCATCATGCATTCAGTTTGCTACAAATTGACGTTTTCCATTATCATCATTATTGTTATTACTATTATTACTATGACTATACAGCCGACACCACAAAACAATAAGCGGATGTATTTACAATAACTAAATTTTTAATTTTTCTTACTTTTTTATAAGTTTGATTTTTTGTCACGCTGCTACTTCTTCTGACTGACCATCCTTTCTAAAACTTCGCTTATGATTTTAATTGCGACATCCTTTCCCTCACTCAGATTCCGGTACTTACATACTTTTTTAGCCGCCGGTGCAAAGAGTATCAATATCTTCCCGTTTAAATGTACACACAGTTTAATTCTGCTCATTTAATTCTATAAGCATTTAGCTTAAAAGGAGCAGAAAAATAAGTATTTAAAACATGCTCCCATCAAAAATCCCTGCTTACAATCGAAAGCAAAATTTTTTCCCCGATACTACTCACTCCACTCGAATTGAACAGTTGACAGAATTCACTAAGAAAACAATTTTTAATAAAATAGTTCATAATACTACATCACTGCACTGCTGGCATTTTTCATTGAAATGCATTTTAAGTAGTACGTTATTCGTGTCTATCAAGAGGAAGAATTAGCATTAACAGCATTTCATTGTTTTCACTGTACATCTCCGCTGCAACAAGTAACAAAAAATCTCTTTACCAACAGCGAACAATAGTGACTGATTCAAATAAAAAGTATAATGATTACAACGCAATTTTCTCCCCCGTTCAACAAACTAAGTACCTACTTCAACTATTATACCTTGTACTTTTTTACAACTCCTCAACTCTTTTAAGATCCTTGCAAGTTTTCCTTGTTTCGTCACACTGATTCTTGTGTCAAAACTGTGCTTATCAAGGAATTTAACTGCTCCTTTTTTTCAATATTCATCAATCACTTTACAGCAATTACTATTACATAAATGTTTGTTCTCTTTGGTCTGGAAGAATACAGAATTGGTAATCAACAGAAGAAAAGCGCCGACAGGACAACACGCATAATAATACTTGTCGTGTTTCACTGCTGTTGCATTCATTGCTCAAGAGGCTGCTCGATATTTTCTACACTTATACGCATACATGCATTATAAGAAAAAAAATGTGGGCTTTGTAAGAGAAAATTCTCTTTTCTGTGTCGCCTCTTTCTTACTAATAATCATACATGTGCACGGATGACCATCACACAACACAACAAGAAATATTGAGCCACCTTATTTTTTACAACAACACACAACACAACACCTTGTGTGCACAATATTTTTACAGCACAACACAACAACAACAACTTTGATGTGTTCTAAGCTCAAACACAGCAAATTACAGCACAACAAGTTTTCCCAAAACCTTACAACAACACACAACACAACAAGTTAACTGCTATTTTTGCCAATAAATGACCCAAAAATGCAAAATACCTTTGAATAAAATGAAAAATTGGGCTGAAATATCTTAACTATCAGTGCATGAATTTTCCCCTCAAAATTACAACAAAGCACAACAAATTACCCATTCTTCTACAACACGACAACCACAACAACACCTTTGTTGTGTAACGTTTGTGCACACAACACAACAACAACACATTGAGTCTAAAAAGTGACTTGTGACAAGTTGTCACAACCTACAACAAGTTGTTGTGCACACCTCTGCTAATAATGAAGTATAGGTACATGCATGCGTGCAATTTAATGATGCATAGCCAAACACTTTCTCCGTTCATGTTGCTTATCTTGAATCGGACTTATCATCTTCATGAAGAAGGGATTGCTAATAAGCTGAGACAGAGTTCTGGCCCACGCTGTTTCTGAAATACGACTGATGAAAAAAGGTGGTAGTTCTTCACCTCTCACGTTCATCCTTGAAGCATGTTATCCCGTCAGAAGATATTTATTACGTTGGTGTGTAAAATTGCACAGATTTCTTACTCTAAGCGATCACGACGTTTTGATCTTGTATTTCAATATGCTTTGTAAATCGTTAGCTAATTGAACACAATCAAAATGTGACCATGTTGATACCGTTCAAAATCATGTGTGTTTTTAGAAATAAAGATGCGAGCAGTGGGACATTTTTTTGGGTTACTGCTTTCTAGATGAAAAAGGTCAGTCTGGTTTAATTTATTGTGACAGCAACAATGGCAAATGCATTATGGCTGATTTTCCAGCAGATTTGGGCATGCGGAACTTTTTTTTACCAAAAACGATTTCTTGTCTTTCTCTCTCATCCCAGATTGCAATAATGCATACAAAACGAAATCGTTGGTCAACTATACACTGCGCTACTGATGATTGAAATTATCTTGAAAATCTGCAAAAAAAATTCTGCACCTGATCCCTGCATGCAACCTATCTGCTTCTGCTTTGAGAGTAAACAAACAGTTGGTTCGCATGAAAATGATTTTCTGAAATTATTGCAAGATGATTTATGTATGCATTTAAGTAAACAAAAGGATGACTAAAGTCGAATAAGCTGGTAATGACGATGATAAAACTTCAAATTATAAAAACTCCGCTTTTTAATCTCATTCTCAGTGAAATAATTTGCAAAAATATTGACTACATAGGTACATACATGTGGTCGACATTCCATGAAACTTTCACCTGTATACTTAGCATTATGGAATTGCGGGTGTGAAATAAAATGTTTGTAGTTCATATAGTTTCTAAGGTGAAAAAACAGGAAAATATTAAAATAAAATGAATCAATGTAACCATATTATAATTTGTAAAGCCACTGTTCACATACACTTTCCGTACACATTTACTAGATAAATCTATCTTGCTCTCCTTCTATTTTTAGGTTTAGATCCGGTGCTGCTGATGGTAGTATCTGCAGTGGCGACAATCCTAGTTTCCGGAACTAGTCCAGGAATATTATTGAGAGGAGAGTGGCTGCTGTGGCGTTTTGTCGATCTCCGCGGTCGTTGGTGCTGCTGCTGGTTTCTAGCTGCCGTTAGCGCTGATGTGGCGATTGCATTCATTTCCTCTTGTTTAAGCAAACCATCAATGGTACTTTCCCTACGATATTTCTTCTCCTCGTCCACAATTTTCCTCACGAGCTGCGTTTTGCTGTCCAATTCTTCAGTCAACTTTTCAACTTGATCATTCAGCTCATCACGTTTTGTTTCCAGATCTGAAATATGATCGTCCAACGTGGTCATCTCTTCGCGCAGTGATGTACACTGCCTTTGCAACGAATCTCTCTGGTCGCTAATTGTGTCAATTTCCTTTTGTTTTATTTTCACACTGTCATCCAACTCCCTCACATGTCGTTGGAACTCCACATTAGAACACTTTGAAACTTCATTTAAATGCTCAATTTCTGACCTCAAGTTGGCAATGGCTTGGTCAGCGTTTACAAGATTTTGCTTCAGTTCGGAAATCTCACCGCCCAACTTTCTTTCCGTTTCAGCAGACTTATTTTTTAATGTTTCAAATTCCTCTACTTTCACATTAAATTTCGCATCAGCTTTGTTAAGTTGCTCACATTTTTCTACAATTTCCTGCTTCTGCTGCTCACTCGTGACACTAATGGATTTCATACTGTCTTTCAGTCCCTCTATTTCTTTGTCCTTTGACTCGATTAACTGACCTTTTATGACCAACGTGCCATTTTGCTCCTCAACTTTCTCTCGCCACGTCTGATATAGTTTCCGGTCCTCTTCTGCTTGCGCCCGTTCTGTTGCGAGTTGCGCTTCATATCTTTCCCTTTGCTCTGCAGCACCTCGTTCCAGCAATATTATTTGCTCTTGGAGTGCGCCCTTCTCCGCCTTCAGCGTTTGGCGTTTTTTGCAAATTTTTGTAAACAATTCCAGCTCATCTTCCTCTGGCAGCTCAATGTCGTCGGAAGTCGAGGAGGATGACGATGGTGGTAGCATGGGAACTTGTTGCTGTGATGGTGTCTCGACATAATTATGACCAGGTGTGGAAGGAAGGTCTGATGGCGGAGAATAAAGTACCAATTGATTGTCCTGTTGCTGCTGTTGTCCTTTATCGGGAGAATTTTTAGTTTTCCCTTGGGTTCCTTTAGGTTTGGCCATGACGTTATTTCTGCTGATTGAACGGCCACTACCAACACTTTCGAAATTGTTCTCACTTATGTTTTCGACACCTTTTATTTTGAAAACGAATTGTCCAAGCACTTTTTATTGCCTCAGATTACGAGCTCAACTGTCACTTTCCATTAATGGGGATGTAATAAGTAATAATAGCTAACACAACTCAAGCGCATAAAGAGTAGCATGGAAGCAAAATTGGATTTAAGAAAATGAGCCCAAGAAAATGATAAATGCTATCCAATCCAATCTAGTGCTCAAAAAAAGTAAATGTGAGATGAACAAAAATGGTCAAGTTCACAGAGATCTGCTCAGCTTGGCATCTGGAGAACGACTGAAGATGCATGCTTTGGTGATATTATGATACCGAGGAAAAATGGGTTTGTACACACTCGTTGCACGGAGAAGATAAAAGAGGAAAACATTGAGTTTTGGGTCTATCCTTCTCTCCAGTCGGGTAGACTTATTTATTATCTTGTTTTTGTAAATTTCCCTACTGATCTCACTACTCTGACAAGGGAACGTTGTAAGGTGAATAGAGCCTGGAGAGAAACGAAAATATACGTCTGAATCAGAATTTTCTGCTGATTCTAACGGTACCAACTATATTCTGCAGAAATAAAATCTGTGCATTTTACAACGGTTTTAACTCCTTCGGCTTAGAGGAAATAGTCTCGTTATAAACCAGCATGCTTCATAAATTAGTGCAAGCTAAATATGATCCAATATGTAACAAAATCAATATTCATTTACGTTACGGTGAGTACTGTTCCTATGATAAGGTTCATTCAAATACGTACATTCCATTTAATAAGACTGACAATTTTACGCAGTGTACGGTTGAAGTTAATGACAAAGTGTCCCCTTTTATAATGTTTCATCCGAAATTTTCCATTAGCCGAAATCCTGATACGATTTGTTCTACAACTTGTACGTAAGCCATGCAATGACATACATTGGTCAACGTGAGGAAATATGCATCGAACAAGATAGCTACTGACAAGTGCATGTAATGATTTCAAACTGAAACCTATATGCATATATGCAAAGTGCACAGTAAGTATGCACAATATTTCAACGACATTTATAGCGTATTTAAATATCATTCTAGTTGTAGTAAATTATCATTGCGATATATAAAATATGGCTGGCTTTTCACACAAAGGGTAAATTTTTACGTTAGTTTAGAGTCATGGTATCTCCCATGGTACTGCCCAGTCAGGGTGGAGGTTTGAATATACAAGTGATCGTAAAATCCACAGATTTCATTTCTGCAGAATAAGGTTGGTACCGTTAGAATCAGCAGAAAATTCTGATTCAGACGTATGTTTTCGTTTCTCTCCAGGCTCTATTCACCTCACAACGTTCCCTTGTGAGTGCGTATTATTAAAGGACAAGCGGATGGATTTTTACTGGTCATCATCATGAAATGAACTTTTTAACGCTTTAAAAACATTTCATGTTACCTCATAGAAAAAGCATCATAAAAATCTTGATTTCAATACCTGGGACAAAGGTTTTAAAAGGTCAGTTTTGATTACAACAGTTATCTCAGTTTTTGAAAATAGAAAAATTTGAGATGAAATAAAAGTATGAATGAACAAAATGGAAAGTTTCGGGTATTACGGAGATTTGAAATTTTTAGTGACTTATTGGTATCAATGGATTGACTACTTGATATAAATGTGTACAGGTAGAAAAAAATGATTATTGCGATTTGAAGGCAAATAATAACACGAGAACAATGGAAACAAGTACTGCATGTCTTGAGATAAAAAACGAATACAGTATGAGAGGTTCGTTGGCAGAGATACGTGAAAATCCAGTAATGCAACGAATAAGACGGCAAGAAGAGTTGTCAACACGGTAGTTATTTTTTTATGGTTGTCCCATGGCAATAATAAAAACTAATGGTTTGATTTATAGCATCCTGTGTTCTGACCTTCTTCTTTTTAGTTGTCGATGACAACAGAGTGGTTTTCAGAGCTGAATTGGAAAAAATACTTCTTATGCTGGTAAACCTTTAGGTAATTGGATATAATGAAAACGTTGATTATGATGATGATGCAGTTAAAAACAATGAATGACTTTACAAGATTACAGAGATCTTGTCAGCTTTGCTTCTGGATTACGACTGATGAGTCATCAGTGATGACGAGGACCATGATATCGACAACAAGTATGTTAAATAAAATAGTCAGATTATTATTTTTAAATAGTACTGCTTGCTATGCAATGATCTGATGTATGTACGTAGAGCATTTTTCTGTTGCGTGGTGGACGTGTGTGGGTAGGTAAGTTCCTTATATTCTTGTGGACCATTTTCTTACTATTCAATGCACATACCTAGTTAAACTAGTACATCAACGGATGTGTAAAAAAATGTTGTCTGAACTGAAATAAATTTGTTGGCGATATTGTATAATATGTATGTATTGACATGAAGCAAAGTGGACTCCTCTGACTCCTTCTTCAGAATGAAACGTGATACAATTAAAACGATATAAGGTAAATACGTATTAGAAGCATTAAGTGGCATATTTATGGGCAGCACTTTCTTCCCTACACAAGTTACCACTAACCACCAGGTAACCAGGTAATAATTACAGATTTTACATTAAAAATAGCAAAGTATATGTACATTTAACGTGACGCAAATCATTAAATGTAAAATCTAATAATTGGTTAATGAGCCGTGTTGATAACTAGGGCTGAACACAGGATAGACCAAAAATGTTTTAAAAAATTAATTGGCGGATGATGATGATGAGTCATCAAGAAATAAAAATAATGATACCAGAACGCACGCTACTTTCTTGCCAACATTTTGTTTTTATTGCCGTGGGACGTTCATAAACATAACTACCGCTTTTTGGATGATTCGTAAACCAAATGTATTTGGTTATGGGTCTTTTCTTCTATTGAGCATGTTTCCTTGCACTTTGTCACACTTGTTGTGAGAACAAATTATGCTTAATTTTAAATTGCAATATCACTCATTTTTATTCATGCGCCAATAAAGTTTCATTGTTACCAATAAGTCACTACTAATGAAAAAATGTCGGTCTCCATAATACGACCTGACACTTTTCCTTTTGTTGGTTCATGTTTTGATCTTACCTCAAATTCTCATTCTTCCATAAAAATGTTTGTTTTTGATGGGATGCTTACAAACCCAAGTGCCTTTTGTCATCACAAATGCAACCTCTGTTGTGTTCCCAATGCTGTAAATCATACTACAAGCTGATGATTGTTGTCATCAACAAACACTCTCCTTTTTGTTGGGACTATGCCCAAAAACCTTTGTCGCAAAAATTGAAATTAGTCACCATTTTTTATTACCGTCCCATTACCATAAAGTGATATGATACCATTAAGTACAAGAAATGTTTTTAAAGCGTTAAAAAAGTTGTTGGTGATGATAATGACAAGCAAAGCTCCATTGCTTGTCTATAAATACGCCCCCTGAGTAGTGGGCTAGGGCAATTTACAAAACAAGATAATAAATATTGCGACGGTGTGTCCTGTTTCAAGGAAGGAGAAAAGGACTCAAGGCCCCATTTTTTTCCTTTTTCTTCTCTGTCCAACGAGTGAGTACAAATCCATTATTGTCTCGGTATCATCATCAAAGATGATTCATCATGGATTTATTATGGCAAACAAACACAATTATTTATGTAATCACACATAAAATACGTACACTCCAACGTAGCAATCTTAAATTCGTAATAAATGATATTCACTGTTGTGTTCCAACATATTTTTGCATGATCATTTACTCTCCTTCTCCTGACATAGGTTGCTAGTGACAACTGCTAGATAATATTAAGTAGCATGCTTATCACTTAAATTAGTCTGTAATTAGTAACATGAAAAAAGTAAAACGTTATAAATGTTAAAACCACGAACTTCCCTTGAGAGCATTTCTCATACTGGGGCATTATGACAAAATCTGCTTTAATCCAATACATTATGATATACGTTACTAATTTCATATGCATACAAACGAAGGTGGATATACAGAGAAGGTGGATATACACAGTTTAGTTGTTAATACTAACTTGAGTAACTGTATGTATGTATTGGAGTCTGCAACATATTTGAGAACCCGCTTCTTTTCTGTTTATATAATATCTCTAATCATTGCTGAGATGGTAATTAATGTGGGGAAGGAAGTGAACTGTCCATACAGATGGCAGTTTTTTATTGTATCATGTTTCATTCTGAAGAAGGAGTCAGAAGAATCCACTTTGTCTCATGTCAATACATACATATTATACAATACCGCCAACAACTTTATTTCCGTTCAGACGTAATTTTTTTACACATCCGTTGATGTACTAGTTTAACTAGGTATGTGCATTGGAAAGTAAGAAAATGGTCCACAAGAATATAAGGAACTTACCTACCCACACACGTCCAACACACGACAGAAAAATGCTCTACGTATTTACATACATCAGATCATTGCATAGCAAGCAGTACTATTTAAAAATAATATACTGACTTTTTATTTAACATAGGTACTTGTTGTCGATATCATCGTCTTCGTCATCACTGATGACTCATCAGTCGTAACCCAGAAGCAAAGCTGACAAGATCTCTGTAATTTTACCATATTTTTTCATTTCACATTCACTTTTCACATCCTCCCTTTAATCGCCGCTGCAGCAGATTGAGTTGTCCAGAGCGGCCTTTTTTGTGTACACTATGGAATTCAGGAATGCTCCTCGATACTACTCGATGCAGCTGCCATTATTGTTGCAGTCGAAATAAATTAAACCAGACTGACTCTAGACATATAGAAAACAGCAAAAAGAAATCCACCTGCTTCCTCTTTAGAATCTTGTAAAGTCATTCATTGTTTTTAACTGTATCATCATCATGATCAACGTTTTCATTATATCCAATTACCTAAAGGTTTCCAAGCATAAGAAATATATTTTTCGAGCTCAGGATTTAAAACCACTCCGTTGTGTCCAACAACTAAAAAGAATAACATCAGAACACAGAATGCTATAAATGAAACCATTAGATTTTATTATTGCTATGGGACAACCATAAAAAGTAACTACTGTGTTGACGACTCTTCTTGCCGTCTTCTACGTTGCGTTACTGGATTTTCACGTGTTCCTGCCAACGAACCTCTCATACTGCATTAGTTTTTTTATCTCAAGACATGCAGTACTTGCTTCCAGTATTCTCGTATTATTAGTTGCCTTCAAATTGCAATAATCATTTTTTGTACCTATACAGATTTCAGCAAGTAGTCAATCCATTGATACTAATAAGTCACAAAAATGTCAAATCTCCGTAATACCTGAAACTTTCCATTTTGTTCATTCATACTTTTATTTCATCTCAAATTTTTCTATTTTCAAAAACTTTCATTGTTCGGGGAACGCTTACAAACATAAATACCTTTTATCATCATCAGAAATCCAACCGTTGTCGTATTCCTCGTGATGTAAATCATACCGTAAGATAACTGTTGTAGGAAATCTACACTGTTCCTTTGTCCCAGATATTGAAATAAGTCATCAAGATAATTTTTTCGATTTTATTACCGTTCTATTACTATAAAGTGGTATGATGCTTTATACTATGAGGTAAAAGATGGATGGGCAAACGTAACAAGGTAATAAATAAAACTTTCCTAAGTTGTAAGATGCCCGTCAGGTTTAAGTAAGTCTAAAATCGAACTTTCTAAACTTTTAAACCTCCGTGTGTCCAGTTTCAGTCAGGTAACACACGTCTATATATGCTTGACCTCTGACATTGGCGTAACGTGAGACCACGAGTTACGTTACAAATGTCATCGCAATCCCCATCATCGAAAACCCAAGAGTACCAACTTTCAGCTCGCAAGCATACATCTGTTTAAACTTGAACTTTTACACAGGTAAAATAATGTCAAGAGGTCACGCGGCCATTCTTATTAAATTCGTCATCATCGAAACCCCCAGAGTACCAACTTTCAGCTCGCTAGCACACATCTTTGTAAACTTGACCTTTTACACAGGTCAAATAATGTCAAGAGGTCACGTGATCATTCTCATTAAATTCGCCATTATCGAAACCCCCTGAGTTCCAAGTTTCAGCTTGCTAAGACACATCTGGGTAAACTTGACCTTTTACACAGGTCAATTAATGTCAAGAGGTCACGTGAGCATTCTTATTAAATTCGTCATCATCGAAACCCCCTGAGTACCAACTTTCAGCTCGCTAGCACACATCTTTGTAAACTTGACCTTTTACACAGGTCAAATAATGTCAAGAGGTCACGCGGCCATTCTTATTAAATTCGTCATCATCGAAAACCCCTGAGTACCAACTTTCAGCTTGCTAGCACACATCTTTGTAAACTTGACCTTTTACACAGGTCAAATAATGTCAAGAGGTCACGTGAGCATTCTTATTAAATTCGTCATCATCGAAACCCCCTGAGTACCAACTTTCAGCTCGCTAGCACACATCTTTGTAAACTTGACCTTTTACACAGGTCAAATAATGTCAAGAGGTCACGTGATCATTCTCATTAAATTCGCCATTATCGAAACCCCCTGAGTGCCAAGTTTCAGCTCGCTAAGGCATTGATAAGGCATGTATATGTATGAATACAAAAAAGATGAGGCACGCCACGCCACGGTGCGTGAGGCACGGTACGGTGAGCACACGAGCATCTGGAGAAGCCCTAGGAAGAGTCCTGCCGGGCTAATAAATAATATGAAGGGACAACCTGTTTCAAGGATGTTCTTATCAAAGTCTACACGACTGGAGAGAAGGATAGACCCAAAATTCATTTTTTTTATCTTCTCCGTGCAACGAGTGTGTATAAACTCATTTTTTCTCGGTATCATATCATCATAACATGCATCTTCATTTTTCAGTCGTTCTCCAGAAGCCAAGCTGAGCAGATCCCTGTCAACTTGACCATTTTTTCATCTCACATTTCCTTCTTTTAGCATTATATTGGATTCGATAACATTTACATGGACTCGTTTTCTTAAATTATATTTTGTTTCCGTGCTACTTTTTATTCACGTGCGTTGTGTGAGTGATTGTAGAACTCGTAGTCAGTGGCAATAAAAATTGCAAATTGGACAATTCGTTTTTCAAAATAAGTCTTGGAAACTTAAGTGAGAGCAATTTCGAAAGTGTTTGTTGTGGCCGTTCAATCAGCAGAAATAACGTCATGGCCAAACCTAAAGGAACCCAAGGGAAAACTGAAAATTCTTCCGATAAGGGACAACAGCAGCAACAGGACAATCAATTGGTACTTTATTCTCCGCCATCAGACCTTCCTTCCACACCTGGTCATAATTATGTCGAGACACCATCACAGCAACAAGTTCCCATGCTGCCACCATCGTCATCCTCCTCGACTTCCGACGACATTGAGCTGCCAGAGGAAGATGAGCTGGAATTGTTTACAAAAATTTGCAAAAAACGCCAAACGCTGAAGGCGGAGAAGGGCGCACTCCAAGAGCAAATCTTATCGCTGGAACGAGCTGCTGCAGAGCAAAGGGAAAGATATGAAGCGCAACTCGCAACAGAGCGGGCGCAAGCAGAAGAGGACCGGAAACTATATCAGACGTGGCGAGAGAAAGTTGAGGAGCAAAATGGCACGTTGGTCATAAAAGGTCAGTTAATCGAGTCAAAGGACAAAGAAATAGAGGGACTGAAAGACAGTATGAAATGCATTAGTGTCACGAGTGAGCAGCAGAAGCAGGAAATTGTAGAAAAATGTGAGCAACTTAACAAAGCTGATGCGAAATTTAATGTGAAAGTAGAGGAATTTGAAACCTAAAGGAACCCAAGGGAAAACTAAAAATTCTCCCGATAAAGGACAACAGCAGCAACAGGACAATCAATTGGTACTTTATTCTCCGCCATCAGACCTTCCTTCCACACCTGGTCATAATTATGTCGAGACACCATCACAGCAACAAATTACCATGCTACCCACATTGTCATCCTCTGCTTCCAATGACGATGGGTTGCCAGAGGAAGACGAGCTGGAATTGTTTACAAAAATTTGCAAAAAACGCCAAACGCTGAAGGCTGAAAAGGATGCCCTGCGAGAGCAAATCTTATCTATGGAACGAGCTGCTGTAGAGCAAAAGGAAAGGTATGAAACCCAACTCGCAACAGAGCGGGCGCAAGCCGAAGAGGACCGGAAACTCTATCAGACTTGGCGAGAGAAAGTAGAGGAGCAAAATGACACGTTGGTCATAAAGGGCCAGCTAATCGAGTCAAAGGACAAAGAAATAGTTGAACTGAAAGACAAGCTGGAATCAATTAGCGCAATCAGTGAACAGCGAAAGTTGCAAATTGATGAAAAATGTGAGCAACTCCACAGAGCTGATGCGAAATTCAATGCGAAAGTAGAGGAATTTGAAAAATCTAAAACTGAGTCTGGTGAAACGGAGATAAAGTTAAATGGCGAGATTTCCGAGCTGAATAAAAAACTGGAGGAGGCTGACCAAGCCATTGCTAAATTGAGGTCAGAAATTGAGCATTTAAATGAAGTTTCAAAGTGTTCTAATGTGGAGTTCCAGCGACATGTGAGGGAGTTGGATGACAGTGTCAAAGCAAAGCAAAAGGAAATTGACACGATTAGCAATCAGCGAGATACGTTGCAAAGGCAGTGTAAATCACTGCGCGAAGAGATGACCGGAATGGACAATAAGATTTCAGATTTGGAATCAGAACGTGATGAGCTGAAGGGTCAAGTTGACAAGGTAACGGGAGATTTGAACAGCAAAACAGAGCTTGTGGGAAAAATTGTTGCCGAGGAGAAGAAATATCGTGTGGAAAGTACGATCGATCGTTTGCTTAAACAAGAGGAAATGAACGCCATCGCCACATCAACGCCAACGATTAGCAAGCAGCGGAGATCTACAAAACGGGGGAGCAGCTCGTCACCTTCCAAGAAAATTCCTGGACAAGTTCCGGCGGCTAGTATTGTCGCCACTGCGGATACTACCATCAGCAGCCCTGGACCGAAACCTAAAAAGAATAGGAGAAAAAGATAGATTTATCTATTATTAAATCTGTAGGAAAAATTGATTGAATAATGGCATCATAAATTATAAGTTTTCTTTAATCCATTTTATTTCAACATTTTTGTGTTTTCGCCATAAAAACTAAATGTACTACAAACATATTATCCTTGTTTATTCTTTCCTCATAGCACCCTGTTTTGTTTAGTTTGTTACTGTCCACTAGTTAAATGAGATGAATATATAATGCTGAGTATGCAGGTGAAAGTGTCACTGGATGCGATCCACAATGGTATATTTAGTCAATATTTTTTGGAAATTATTTTACTGAGAATGAGATTAAAAACAAGATTTTTTAAATTTGAAATTTCATCATCATCAACAACAATTTATATGACTTTAATCATCATTTTGTTTACTCTTAATTATTACATATTTAAATCCTCTTTATTGAGAAAGAATCGCCTTGCATGCATAAAGTCCGATAGGAAATGATTTCAGAAAAGCATTTTCATGCACCCGTTTTTGGTTTATAAGTTGAGCAATCAAGTTAAACTAAAAATCATCATAATCGTCATGTTTCCATGAATTATTTCTCTACATAAACTATAGAAAACGAAAAGCGAAAAACGTATGATTCCAGAGGAATAACATTTATAGCAAGCAATGTGTTACTTTTGTTGTCAAGAAGAAGTTTTTGGACGATAATTAAAACCACGTATGTGATTGCGATTAGTAATTTTTAGCTTTTACTTTTACTATTTCGATAAGTATAATGATGATTATCATTTTCTTATGATGTAACTGACAATAAAGTTTTCCCATTCAGCGAAACCCATCCTATTTTCTGCATTATAAACTGATGTTGGCCAAGGCTGTTCAGAAATTCTTATGCTGTCTAGATACCTTGTTGTTTAATTGCTTGATCAGTTTGTTTTGCATTTTATATAACATTTTCAAGATAATCATCATATCATGTCATCATTATCAAAAGCAATGTCTACCACAGAGTAAGCCAAATATTGTGTTGTTTTTGTAAGGGAAGAGAATTCACAGAAACGACCGCTTTTCCCGTTATTGTTTTAACCGCTAGTGTTTCTCCTTTGAGACAGTTGTCTCTAGTACCTACAGGGTCCACCTGACAGTTGCTCTATTCACAATCAAGGTGCACATCGTCTTGTGGAATTTGAAAAAACGAAAGTCTCCTCAGTAATGAAACAAGTACTTTTTCATGTGCAACTACTGTTATTGCCATAATCATAATTTAAACGATTTATAAAACCGAACCAGGAACAAACAAATATAATATCACAATATCATCACATAGAAAATTTGTGCATAAAAATTGCAAAATGCATACATACATACTCGAAATCACGGAGATGCAGTGATCATGGCAACCAGCTAAAGTCTCTTTTCATAATTATTAAAATTTCCTGTTACGCCATTCTCAATCTTTTTTCCTCGTCCACCATCCATTAAGTGGTAGAAAGTGACTTCCTTGATTATCATCATCATCGTATGTGTGTGTCCCGATGGAATATTATGGTGATGAGAACTAATATCTGAAACCATTTTTCAATCGCATTCATTTGTTTATTTCGATTGCAAACTCTTCTTCTGTGACCCACTTTCACTCTCGTTTATTGACACATTTTCTTGTCTAATTTATAAACAAAGTAAAGCTATGCAAATCGGAATCACGTTATTACTATTATTACTATTACTACTATGACTACACAGCCGACACCACAAAACAATAGTCCGATGTATTACCCAAGAACTCTTTTTTACCTTTTTCCATGTTTTTCGAAAGTGCTTCAAGCTTACCCCCAAGTTGAAAGTGTAAAATCCTTCAGAGTAAATTGTCCCTGAGGATAAATGTAACAGATATGAGTTATTGCTAGTATTTCAATGATAATCAACGTGAAAGCATATTGGGTGGTCATGCTTCTATGTCGCAGCAGCAACGCGAAGGGAGAAAACAATACGAAATGATAGTGCTGCAGTATTCATCCGTTTCCAATGCAATGCCCCTTCCACACCTGATCACCACCCTCCCAGTCACAATCTCAGAGACGTGGAGTAACCAAGTCGTCGTCATCGGCAGCACCGACATCCTCCTCTGCTCGCCACAACAATGACAAGCCGGCGGAATACTCCGAATGTGTTTCCAAGGTAAGTACGATATACTAGAAGCTGGAGGCAGAAAATGCGGCTCTGAAAGCCAAAGTGTCGTTTCTAGAGCAGCAAATGGTTAAGGAAATGTGCAAACACGACAAGGAAATCAAGGCCGAGGGTGCCCGCATTTCGGAGAAGGAGGAGGTGATTATGAGCCAGAAAACCAGCTGGAGATGTGGGGAACCTGAGACCAAAAATACCAAAGAGAAAGTTGATGAGGTGGAGAAAGTGAAACATGAGGCTGCTGATGCGGAAATAAAATACCTGAAGGAGATTGAAACTGTGCAAGAGAAACTGAAAGAGGCTGAGAAAACCATGGCCGAGTTGAAAGGGGACGGTAAAGATGGAAAGCAATTTTCAAAATAAATACTTGATTGAGGATTTATCAAGTGTACATGAGAGGTAACGAAAAATGTCAGATTTCAACGCAGATGCACGTAAGCATGAGCATACAATTCAGATTACTTTAGTCAATTAGTCAACATCTCTTGAGTGGGATGGGAACACAATATCGTGGGGTGTTGAAAAACAACTTAAATGGGAAAAACAGTGTTGCATATGGCATTCATAATCGTTATATTTGTCACAAATGCTACTGTTAGATGAGTGACAATGCATTGAAATACGATATACTGATTACTGATGAAATATTCCATATATACGTGGCTATTGGGTGATTAATTTTTGAGGAATGCACCATTACGTCGGTTTTTACCATTTCCAAACAAAACACACTACACAACAGCGGAAATGCCATAATACTCACTGAAACGACATAAATCGTATTACGACCAGCAAAGCAAAACAACAATTTTTATTAATTGCGCAGCTGGAATTAATTACTGTAATGGGATCGATAAGCTTTCAGTGAAATTACCGTTGTTTCGAGTTCGGATTAGAAAATGATTTAGTGCTGCGGCGACGTTTCAGTTATAAGTACAAAACTGATAACATGAAACTTGATGCACATTGCATTAATATGATTTGAACTTTGAGTCATGCAGATGCAAACGTTTAAGAATTACATTACAAAATAATGCTTGACCGCTACACTCTCACACTTTGTTCCCATTGTAATGTATTTAAAGAGCATGATATCATATCTGGATTTAGAGATAACAGTCACTATACCCAACAGGATGCTGCATTCGTCATATTCTGCGCTTTAACCGACAGATATATAGTTTAGCATGATTCTGATTAAAGATTCATTACGATTTTGTGTTTAAATTCGTGAGCTCAATTTCAGCTTAATTGCTTAATATTCAATTTCCAGAACATTTTCAAAAAATATCACAAAATGTTTCCAATAAAATATGTAGCTTCCTTTGGATTCGTAGCGCTCTTGTTCTCTATCAACACTTTAGCTGGTAAGATACATTGCTTATAAATAAAATCAGCATACAATCTAAATAAATAAATTCACAAGTTTCATATTCCACTGTGTACTGCTATAGATGGGCTAAAGGACGACGCAAGCGTCGTGAAGGCGGATGTTGAGCTACTGATTGTCTGCGATAAGGCTTTCAGCGACAGGTTTGGACAAGACCATCAAAAAATTATTGACTACTGGGCGGTGTACATGCGGGACGTTGACTCGAGATTTAAAACTCTTCAGGGCGTCCACGTTTCATTTCGTGTCACCTCACTTGTCTCCATTAAGGTAGGTCAAATGTAAATATGCTTATATTTTGAGTTGTCAACTTTTTTCCGAACTCGTAAATTATAATTTCCGAATTGTTACCAGGATGATGAAGAGCAGCCATTCATAAAATACGTAACACAAGTGGTTGCTGGGGAGTACAGCTTGATGTTTCTTGAAGAAAACTTTCAAAAGTGGGTGTACGCGAATAAGCACAAATTTCCCAGTTTCGACATAGCCATTCTAATCACTGATCTACCTCTGTGGAATGACGAGCGTGGAATGGGATCCACTCAGCTCTATAAATCAGCATGCCGACAATATCACGATAAGAAAGAGTACAAGGGCGTCATTGTCGTAAATGGTGGCAAAGCAATGGGAAATGCTTGCGATACTTTGCAGCGTGCTCTGGCCCACACGTAAAATCAATACATCTATTAGTCAATCGTATACATCAAATTGAAAGACCGATTATTAACCTAGCAGCAAATAATTTTGTTTTTGAACTACAGATTGGGTGCTCCGTACGACAAGGACACGGCTTGCTACACTGAGTACGGGATGGATTACTATTTAATGTCCCCTAGGAAATTTTGTACCGACAATCAGTACATTTTTTCACCTTGCAGCGGTGCGCATATGGCCGCTTTCTTTAAATCCAGTTCAGCAGACTGTCTTAGAGAAAGCGACAATCCTTTTGAGGATGTCCTAAGTTCATCCGTGGCTACACATCCACCCAGTCTAAAAGATCAGTGTATAATGCTGACCGGCCAAGAGAACGTTATTGCTGAACATGTATGATTGCCTCAAATTAGCAAATTCTTAAACACATTTTAACGCAAACACATTAACACCATCCCCAATTTATAGGATACATACGAGTGCATTACCACAAAGTGCAGTGTATGGAAGAATGGATATTTGGCCTACACAAAATTGTTATCTCCACCGGAGCTCAGTCCATGCGACAATGGAACGGAGAAAGTTTGCTTCCGTGGCCGGTGTGTTCCAAGAGGCCGCCTCCTTCGCAACGCGGGAGCAGAACAATGCATGTATTCTAGCGACATATTTTCCATGGCCGACAAGCCCGTATTGGGTAATTGTACCGGGTCGCCAAGCCCATTAGATCAGTTCATGTTGCTGGAAAGGCCGTTCTCCCAGGGAAAGCTATTGGCCGTGCCTTATGACTTGAAAGAGAAATGTCTAGCGTCAGGGGTCACCTTGGAGACACTGTATTCATTAAAGTTTACGACGTGCTCGGGAAAGGGAAGAGAGTTGGAGTTTTGGGATGAAGAAAACCAGGCGGATTATCCATTTTGGGATTTTATTCATGTTGATGGGAATCAGTCTGACGACTTTCTCTTGTACAACAGATATGCCAAGGCGTGTGCAAGAGCTGAAGTGGACGGTACGGTAACGCTGAAAAAGAAATGCGATAAAAATGATGCGAGGATGAGATGGTCATTTTTGGATAATCCAGTGATCGCATTAGGTTGGTTCAATAATCATTTTGTAAAGGACGACAAAAGCCAGAGTACCACAGAAACAATGAAATCGGAACTGTAGTAATTTTAATTTAATTTTCTAAGCACCATCACTATATATACTTCAATCCTTAAATTGATACAACGTTCTTAGAGTATAGTCATATTCATCAATATGGATTATTTCCAAATGCGTAACTTGAAGTTGTATTTAATTATAGCGATAGCAGTTTATAAGCTGCTTCATGTAAATACAAATTTATGGGGCATCACCTTCACTGTATAATCTTTCTTCATTTGTTTAAGTTGTTGATAATTTATGTGAGTACAGCGTATAGAGATACATAATCGCCCAATGCTATTGGTTTATTTGAAAACCCAAAGTCTATATTGTTAACTAACCCTGAGCTGAATAAAAGAAAGGTCTCTAATCATTTGTGTTTCATTTCAATTTTCTGGGCACTCGGCACACGTGGCTCATCGACTCCCGAAGCAGGAGCTTCTGGACAGTTAGTGGAGAGTTTTGTGGCCACGGAGGACACCACAAATGGCAGAAATGGGCGAAGCGCAAAAGAACGTATAAAACAGAGGAAATCCAAATTAAAGTGTGTAACGTTTTCATGCCTTTTATGATGTGTACTTTTTAACCGCAATCAATACTCAGGGAATTATTCTTAATTAAAACCAATACAACTGCTGCCGTAAGGTTACTTTTGTAGACGTTACATTTTATGGAATATGTTCAATCTTGTCATGTCATTCATCATCGTGATAAGCATAGAGCAAGCCAAATTTTTTGCTGTTTGGGAAAAGGGACCAGATTTCACAGAAAGTGCCGTATTTCATTTTCTTCTCATGTTTGCCAAAGAAGAGGTAGAAAAATGCAACGAATGAGTTTAACCACAAAATAGACAAAAACAGAAAAATCTTAAACTGTTAATTTTTTGCATTTCTTAATTTAAGTAGGTTCATATGAATCATGTCAAAATATGAAAAAAGGGTTATACCCTTTGCTAATGTTTATTGTACAGTGCAGATACTGCAAGTGATTGTTTTCTGGAAGCTAGGGAATTTGTGCGTACAAAGGGCAGAATTTAGTATAAATATGTACGTAAATACTTGGATCGAAGCATGGCGATACAGTAATTATAGTTGCAAGCTAAACTCATTCTTAAACCCTTTATAACTACATCTTTCTCTCTTTTTTTCTCTCTCTCTCTCTCTCTCTCTCTTTCCTCATTTTCATCATGATAACATCACGTGAATAATTTATACAGAAAGAAAGTTAAGCTCTGCAAATCGGAATCGCATTATTACTATTATTACTACTATGACTGTACAGCCGACACGACACCACAATACAATATGCCAAATTTACAATTAGAATAACTATTGTTTTACTTTCTTTAAACTTGTTTAAACTTTCAACTTTTGCCTTTTGTCACGTTACTACCTCTCTACTCACTTGTTTTCTAAAACTGTGCTTATTATTTTTATTCAAAGTAAGAATTTCTCACAGACTGCCGTATTTACATACTTTTTAGCCGCTGTGGCAAAGATTATTTATATCTTCCCGATTTTAATTCATATGCAATTTAATTAATAGCATTTTCCTTAAAATGAACAAGAAAGTAAATATTTTTAAAAAATGTTTGAATCAAATATCACTGCATAGAAAAATATAAAAGAATATTTTTTTCCTGGGTGCTACTCAATTCATTCATCTCATTTGAGCTGATTGTTCAGGAGCTGGAATGAAGAAGAAAATCCTTTCACTCATAGTACTGCTTTCCACAATAAAATGATATAGCAAAGCGTAGTGAGCACTGTTATGTTATATTTGAAAAAGCAAACTAGACCTTGAATATAAAATATTATTGCCAGCTTATGAAAAAAAATTCTTTCATTTTTTAATGCTAACGTAATGATGATAAATAATTGATACTTGATAATGAGAAAATCAATAGGTAATTAAAAATGAAGGTAGGTGTAAACATTTTGTATGCATTTTTAATGGTCCCATCTCTCTACAAACTGTATTTACTGTCAACATAAAGGAAAAAACTCATTTCCAAGGTAATCAGAAATTGGCTTTCGCCAACACTGTATACAGCAATTCATTAAGAGTTTGAAAATTACTATTGTTTTTGGAAGAGGAACATTGACGGAGTTAGGTTTCACGACGATTGACGCAGCAGCAGTTCGAGGAGATACCCTGACCGGATAGTGTTTTTGTAAATGAAAACGTAGCAAAAATAACAGTTGGTCGAAATTAAATCGATGACAATAAAAGCGAGCACTCTGATAAGCGTTCCGAAAACCGTTGCTTGCGTTCAGAGAATTAAATACTCAGTATTCTTCCCATCTCTTAAATCAAATAAAAACGAAACAACATTGTCCTGTAGTGATTGACATCGCGAGGAATACTAAATTAATTAACGTGTTAATTAATATACATACACTTACTTTTTCCAAAAAATTTGAATCATACTTCCATAAATCAAAATCAAAATCGCTCATGGGTAGGTTTTCCGTAGTACCGTCAGCAGTTGTCACGAACGAAATCAATCACACAACCAGGAAGTGAGTCACTCCCAAAATGATGGAAGCGTGCCTGGACATTTCCTTTCCCCATCTTCGTTGTCATCCCAGGACCTAAGGTCAGCTTTTGGATCAATGTTTCAGCGATTTACGACTGCGGGTTGATCAGATTGGTAAGCTACTTTGCTATTGTTGCATGCAAAGTTGCGAACGGCGACGCCAACAACTATAATAATAGTAGTAATAATAGTAATAATAATATATGAATTACTAAACTACCAAGAATTGTCGTTTTTATGAATTACACACGACTACACTTGTCATTGTAGTCCGTACTAACTGGAAAAGTATAATGCGTAGTAGTCTACATTTTGCTAATAAAAGACTGAGCCATTCTTTCGAAATAAATGGTGGATTGTATACATTTTATTTAGTTATTTGTTTCTAAATCACAACTTTTAATGGTTGAACAGTTTCTTCATCAAAGCCGATTATCTCATTGCATTTCCCTGACTGATCATTACTTGTTAAATAGTGAGATCACATTATACTTTGGTTGATGGTCGACTAAAAATGAAATATTATGAAAAGTAGTGGTAATTCTCATTCGTATCTTACCGAACAAAAGAAAAAAATTGTTCATGTTATTTCAGTTTTGTTTCTCGTTTCGTTATTTTTACTAGGTATGTGTATTCGGCAGTACGAAAACGGTCCACAAGAATAGAAGGAACTTTTGAGGTACATCAGATCATTGCATAGCAAGAAGTATATTTTTAAAAAAATATTACCATTTTTTTACAAAAAAATGCATGCATAAAATGCCTTACTATTGTACACGGTAAACAAATTTGTTATGTATATTATGATTATCTATGACTGACGAAGAGTTATGAAAAATAGAATTTTATATGTGTATGTACATACAGGCCTATTTTTTTGTCGATATCAGCATTAACATCGTCATCAGCCAAACTTCAGAGCGAAAGTAGAGAACGTCTCTGTTAGCTTGACCGTATCTTTCATCGCAGATTCACTTCACATCCTCACTTTAATCATCACGCCAGCAGAGTGAGTTGTCCAGAGCAGCGT
Organism: Sinella curviseta; assembly: GCA_004115045.4. Lineage (NCBI taxonomy): Eukaryota > Metazoa > Arthropoda > Collembola > Entomobryomorpha > Entomobryidae > Sinella > Sinella curviseta. Next base: position 50,633,773 of record CM065489.1, on the reverse strand, counting down.
CTTTTTGTATGCATTATTGATTTCAGGAATGCAAGAAAATAAGCAACCCTTTTAGGGTATAAAAAGGACCACATGTCAACTCAACGAGAAAAGATACCCCTTGAAGCAGCTGCCATTGCTGCTGACGAAATAAACTAACCCAGGCTGGCCCTAGTCCTCTAGAAAGCAGTAACCAAAAAAAGGTAAATCTTATGACCCCATGGGTTTAAACAATATTATGATAAATATCAGTTTACAATCAGAATATTTTTGTAAATCCCTCGCTGGCATGTATAATCTCTTCATTAACTTTGAGTACATACCTAATGAGTTCAAAATATCAAAAGTAGTTCCAGTTCCTAAAACTGATAAACCTAGGGACCCGTCTGAGACAAGGCCTATTTCTATTCAGCCTATTTTGACAAAAATTCTTGATAAATGCCTACTTGAACAATTAACTAAATACATGAACCAGCACAGCTTTCTGACTGACGTACAATTTGGGTTCAGGAAAAGTTATAGTACAAATCACGCTCTCGTAGCTCTAAATGACTTAATTTTTAATGCACTTGATAGCAACAAAGTGGTTTTACTTGTATCTTTAGATTTCATGAAGGCGTTCGATACTGTTGACAGAGAACTCTTATTAGAAAAATTAAAGTGGTATGGAATTGACTGTAAAGTTATAAAAGAACTGATAACCAATAGATATCAATATGTAGAAGTGACTACAGAAAATAAAAAATATCAATCGGTAATGAAAGAAACAACCAGAGGAATCGTTCAGGGTTCAGCGACTTCTTCGTACTACTTCAGCGTATTTATAAATGACCTCCCAAATATGATAAATTACTCTAAACCTTTTATTTTTGCTGATGACACGCACTTAGCTATTGTTGGAGAATACAAAAACATTCACGATATAATAGGATTGCTTGAGAAAGATCTAGCATTGGTTAATAGTTGGGTTAAAACTAATAGACTCCACTTAAACATTAACAAAACAAAGTTTATGCCTATTGCTCGGCCTAATATTATAAAGAAACTTAATGATATTATTATCAAAATAGACAACACTCCAATAGAGCGTGTTCACAGCTTAAAAATTCTAGGCATCATTTTTGACGAATGTATGACCTTTCAAGAACAATGCCAATCGGTCTCTAAACGGTGTTACGGTATATTATCTAAATTATATCCAATTAGACAGTTACTGTCTTCAAAGAAAAAACTTACTCTAATCAATTCGTTACTATTTTCCAAAATTCAATATGGTTCAATAGTTTGGCTAGGTACTGGTAATAAAAAAATTCAAACCCAAATCGATAAAATTATAAGAAGTGCATGTAAATTTATAACTGGTAAGCGTAAATACGACTCTATCTCAAATGAAATGTGCAATGACCTTTATATATTATACAGTGAATACCGGAACATGTTAGAGGTAATACTATTTACTTTCAAGTGTGTATTTAACATACAACATGGTTATTTTCATAACTACTTTGATTTTACTAATGAAACTTGTCAAACCACACGACGTAGTACGTATAATATTCCAGCTATTAAAACTCATAATTACATGGGTAAACTATCCCTAAAATATAAAGCAGTGGATCAGTGGCTTAGACTTCCAAAAAGTGTAACCTGCAACGTTACTAATTTTAACAAATTTAAAGACTCTTGTAAAAAATATTTATTAGATTTACAAAAGGACAAATATACAATTAATGTAGACGCAAATATATGTGATGACTATGTTGAATGTATCAATTATGTAATTAACAAGTGGACACATAATATAACTTAAAATTACTAAAAGAAATATTTTTTAGTGTATCAGAAATTTGATAATTGTTATGGAATGAAAATTTAAAAATTGATAAACCATAAAATGTATTTTTACTTTGATCGATGTCTGTCTATGGTATAACATGCAAAATGTCTTTGTACTAATGCTTTCCATGTGACAATAAACTATTATTATTATTACTAGGTATGTGTATTCGGCAGTACGAAAACGGTCCACAAGAATAGAAGGAACTTTTGAGGTACATCAGATCATTGCATAGCAAGAAGTATATTTTTAAAAAAATATTACCATTTTTTTACAAAAAAATGCATGCATAAAATGCCTTACTATTGTACACGGTAAACAAATTTGTTATGTATATTATGATTATCTATGACTGACGAAGAGTTATGAAAAATAGAATTTTATATGTGTATGTACATACAGGCCTATTTTTTTGTCGATATCAGCATTAACATCGTCATCAGCCAAACTTCAGAGCGAAAGTAGAGAACGTCTCTGTTAGCTTGACCGTATCTTTCATCGCAGATTCACTTCACATCCTCACTTTAATCATCACGCCAGCAGAGTGAGTTGTCCAGAGCAGCGTCTTTTTGTATGCATTATTGATTTCAGGAATGCAAGAAAATAAGCAACCCTTTTAGGGTATAAAAAGGACCACATGTCAACTCAACGAGAAAAGATACCCCTTGAAGCAGCTGCCATTGCTGCTGACGAAATAAACTAACCCAGGCTGGCCCTAGTCCTCTAGAAAGCAGTAACCAAAAAAAATCCTCCTGCTTCCGCTCTAACCTGGACAGTCATTCATTGTTTTTAACTGCATCATCATCATGATCAACTTTTTATCGCATCCAATTGCCCAAAAATTTACAAACGTAAGAACTATTTTATTTCAGATCAGCTCTGAAAAGCACTGTTGTCGTCAACAAATAAAAAAAAACATCAGAACGCAGGATGCTTTAAAGTTTTCACAGAAAGGGAAGCTTATCATTTGCATCTCATTTTTAAAGTAGACTTGCATATAAATCCTTTCAAAAATTCATAAAATATGCTCGATCAATTTTTTTTCTGTGACTCACTCTCGCTCTCGTTTATCAACACATTTTCCTGTAACATGCAAGATTTATTTATATTAAAATTTAATGCCTTTCTTTAAAACGGACCAATACTACTTGATGCTGCTAATAATATGACCCTTGACATCATATTCATGAACACTCGCAGTTGTCTTGCACGAACGAAAGTCATAAACGTTGCCTGCTCCTACTAAATTGAGAATCCGTATCAGAAAAATGCGTTATTATAGTTTTGTGTGAGAATAATACCATGCTCCACCACATCCCTCTCTCTCTCACATTCATTATTATCATGATAACATCACGCGAATAATTTGTACAGAAAGTTAAGCTATGTATATCGGAATCACATTATTACTATTATTATTACTATTACTAATTACCACCTACGGTGACAGCCGACACGCAGATAAATATAAAGTGCCTAATTTTTACCATCTTGTCACTTGTTCATATTTTATAGAATATTGTCATGTCCTGTCATTCAGGCTCTCTGGCTCTCGTTTATTGACACATATTCTTGACGCGTGTAAGTTTTATTCATATTAAAATTCAATGTGACTGGTAAATAATTCAGCAACTATTCCCTAAAAATGTATCAAGACTGTTTGCTGCTGTAATGTGCTTTAGTATCATCTTGTTTACCTTATACAATACGATAATATTACTTTAGTCACCAGGTTGTAGTATGATTTACAAGTTAAATTTATAGCGACAGCAAAAAAAGGCAACATTCTCCGTCCAGATCTTTGCTCGATGAAATTGCACGAGGTTCTTTTACCACAACACCAGTCTTTTCAATTTCACCATTTTAACAAAAGAATACGAAACAACTGGAGCATCTACCTATTCAATTATTACTACAGTGGATACGTGGTGGGACAACAATTATGGTTGGTAAATACGCCAACTTAAAAATGTAACAATGATTGACTTTTTTCTGTTTGTTCAAGTGGTTCACCTCACTTCTTATATTTTTTACACCTTTCTGTGGGTAATGATACTTGTATTGAGTAGTATCGGGTTCGGCTTTGAAAGGTGATGAAACGACCCCGAGACAGTCTCTTAAGCAGGATTCCAATTTACAAGACAACTTAACAATGGAACGGACAAGTTGGCAATAATCAATACTATGGGGCATGGTTATTAATGCATATTGTCTGCCAGGCAAACACTAAAAAAGAATTATTGTTTGATGTGATGCTATTATTGTATTCGTTCCGGGTTGGTGAAAGTACGCAAATAGATTAATTTATGATCTTGGCAATAGTGGTAGATGCGCATAATAGAGTACCATTTCAATACAAGGAGGAGCAACCCTTTCCCATTGAGATGCTCGTCTTTTCGCATTTTCTTAAGGCGACGTGCACCATGATTGTAAATCGAGCAAGGGTTTGGTGGACTCTTTAGGTAATTGTGGTAACTGTCCCAATGGAGAATCCTAAGAGTTATGAAATAAAAAGTGGACCTTTCTGTAAAAAGTCGATCCCTGTCCCAAATTAATCAAACAACACCTTACACTCTGCTAGATGTTGCCTATTATGATGAGACATGACATCATGAGGAAGCAACATGACTTCTGAACAGTCTTCGTCAACACCAGTTAATGTAGAATTAAATGTTTTAGTTTTTAGAGAAAACTTTATCGTCGCTTTTAACATTTCCCTTGTATCATATATAATTAGGCATATTATGCATACAATATACAAGGTACAAACAAAGAGAAAATGATGATGCTGATAGTGAATGATGTCGATATAGTAATGGACTACATTTTCAATAAAATTGAATTAGCTAACAAAATACTAATCGCACTCCCATTAGTAGTTTTAATTAAGAAGAGTGTTATATAATAAATAACGACGACATTATTTATTTATTAGTATTGACTGTCGTTAAAATTCAAAACACAGAAACACTTAAAAATGTGACACAATTTAATAACGCCTTCCTCTGCCACGCCTACCACGTTTCGGCGCACTGCGGCCATTCGTGGTATCCGGAGTGACAACAAAACTCTCCGCTGATTGTTCAGGAGCTCCTGCCTTCGGAGTCGATGAACTGCGTGACCGCTTCGAACCTCTCTGTTGGTCATAGGTGATCGCTGACGCCGCGATTGTACTCGTTTCCTCTTCCAAAAGTAATTTGTACATGATACTGTTGCTGCGAAAAGCCTTTTCCTCCTCCAACACTTGTTTCATGTACTGTTTTTCTTGGTCCAACTTGGTAGTCAGGTCTCTAACTTGCCCTTTGAGCGTTCCATTTTCCACCGTCAGGTCCGTAACTTTAGAACGCATTCTGGTCAACTCCTCTCCCTGTTCTCTGAACTTGCTTTGCAGGGAATCCCGCTCAGTGCTTATCTCATCAATTTCACTATGCATTCTCTCTTTACTTTCACGCAACTCCGTCTCCTTGTTTTTTAAATCGTCAATCAAGTATTTTGAAAATTGTTTTGCATCTTTACCGTCTCCTTCCAACTCGGCAATGGTTTGCTCAGCCTCTTCAAGTTTCTCTTGCACCGTTTCAATCTCTTTACGGTATTTTATTTCCGCTTCAGCAGCCGCGTTCTTCACTTTCTCCAGCTCGTCAATTTTCTCCTGGTATTTGGAACCGGCCGTCGCAAGTTCCCCGCATTTCTGCTCAATTTCATTATTTTGCTCGTCGCGAGCGGTTTCCATTTCCACCATCGTAGCCCTCAGGTTTGCCAGATCGGTTTTCTGCCTCTTAATCATCCCCTCCATCACTGAAATGCGGGCTCGCTCGGCCCGGATTTCCTTGTCGTGCTCGCCTATTTCCTTAACCCTTTGCTGCTCTTGCAACGAGACTTTGGCTTTCAGAGCCGCATTCTCCGTCTCCAGCTTTTCATATATCGTACTTAACTTGGAAACACATTCGGAGTATTCCGCCGGCTTGTCATTGTTGTGGCGAGCAGTGGAAGATGTCATCAGTGCTGCCGATGACGACGTGAAAACGTGAAAAGGTGTTGGAGGAGGAGGTATGAGTGGCGGGCCTAAATGGGATAAAATTGGCACAATTTTCATTTCGTTTTCTTTTCTTACTTCCCGTTGCTGCTGCTGTTGTCTATAGCCATGGCCACTCCATCTACTTCCACTTGACTTATTATTATAATAATTATAGTTCATTTTTTGTTATATTTATTGTCTGGGATAATTTATTATGAATGAGTTAACAGTTCATACGACGTGTGCGTAAGTTTGCAGCACTTTTTTTAAAAACCAATTGTCCAAGTCGAGTCCAAGCAGGCACTCATCCACAGCACTTTTTATACACCCAACTTGGGTGACCCAAGTACGTTTATACTTATTTTAGATTACGAGTTCTACTATCACATTGCAGACAAGTGGATGAGGAATCCTCATTGAGGATACATTACAAGAGTTCGCACAACTTAACACGTCACACGTACAAAAAACTGGAGACCAAATTGGACTAAATGAAACGTGACCACGTATTTTCAGGACAGAAAAAAAGGAAGTAAGCAGAACAGAGATGGTCACGGAGACAGAGTTCTAGTCAGCTTTGCTTCTGGAATACGACTGATGAAGAGAGGTGGCAGGGCTTCTTCTTCACCTCTCATGTTTCTTGAAGCAAAGTTCATAAAATTATTTATTACGTTGTTTGGGTGAAATTACACAAATATCATGCCCTATACGATCATGGCCCTGTACCTCCTGCGACTGTCTCTAATTTTATGGGATATCCTTTTGTTCCGGCGAGGCGAGGTGGAGACTTGTTACTTGTACAACAAGCATTGCTAATGTATAGAACAAAAGGTGTCTCATTATTATTTTGAGGCTCTCCGACTCTGGAAAACAATGAATACAGACTCCGTTCAAGCCTCACCACAGTCATCACGGCCAATTCTCCAAATGCACCTGTCCCTTATGAACTATGCGAGATGGAAAGATCAGTAAAATGCACTGCAGCCAGAATGTATGCATATTGTTGTTACATTTTATTCTTTGAGTCAAACAAAGTGGTGATCATTCATGGTAATAAAACTCCAAATTAGAACAAAATATACTTTTCCTGCCTTTCCTTGTCCCGATGCAGCTCTATCGAGGAGTCTTGCTCCTTTAGAGCCGCTTGTATGTTCTGGAGTCTACAACATTTGGAGACAACCCTCTCCCTTCGTTTGCTATTTATGCAATAGCCGAAATTATGTCTGAGGTGGTAAGTGGTAACTTATGCAGAGTGAGTTGTCCAGAGCAGCGTCTTATGCATTCATTATTCATTCAGGAATGCGAGAAAATAAACAACCCTTTTTGGGTAAAAATTGAACCACATCCTAACTCAACGTGAAACGATACTCTTTGAAGCAGCTGCCGTTGTTGCTGTAGAAATAAATTAAACCAGACTGGCCCTATTCCATCTAGAAAGCAACAACCGAAAACAATTTCACCTGCTTATTGTACAGTCATTTATTGTTTTTAACTGTATCATCATCATGATCAACTTTATCATTGTATCCAATTACCTAAAAGTTTTCAAACGTAAGAAATATTTTCCTCCAGTTCAGCTCTAGAAAGCACTGTTGTCATCAGCAAATCAAAAGAATGACGTCGGAGAGCGCAGGATCCTTTCTGTATGTAAACTGTTTCCTTCTTTCTGGAAAACTGTATGTTTTTATTGCCATGGGACGATCATTTAAAACCTTACTAGATTTTCACGTTTCCCTGGAACGAACCTCACATTCTGCATTAATGTTTTTCATCTCAAGGCATTCAGTGTTCTACTATTATTTTTTGCTTTTAAATCGCAATAATCAAGCGTTTTTGCGTTTGTTGTCATCAACACTGCCCTTTTAAAACCTTTGTCCCAGACATTGAAATTACTCATCATCATCATTTTTTTCTATAACAGTCCAATTACCATAAAGTGATATGATGCTATATGCTATGAGGTACAAGATAGAAGGCTTTTAAAGGGCTAAACAGTGGATGATGATGACCGGTAAAGGTCCATCGGCTCGTCCCTAAATACGCACGTTGAGCAGTGGGCTACGGCAATTTACAAACCAAGATAATAAATATTGTGACGGGGTAACCTGTGTCGAGGATGGTCCTATCAAGACTTTTGAGAGAAGGACTGACCCAAAACTCCGTTTTTTCCTTTTTTTCCTTTTACGCTCAGAACGAGTATGCACAAACCATTTATGTCTCGGTATCATCGTCATCAGTCGTATTCCAGAAGCACAGCGAAGCAGATCTCAGTCAGCTTGACCATTTTGTGGTTATCTTTTTTATTGTTGTGAAAGTACATGGACTCGTTTTCGATAATCCAGTTTGCTTCCGTGTTAGTTTTTATGGAATTGAGGTGATTGTCAAAAAGTGCAAATCGGACATTTCCTTTCGTTTTTTAATAAAAAGCCCAGAAAACTTGCAAGCGCGAGTTCAAAGTTGAAACTTTTACATCCTTCATAGTAAACTGTCCAGAACTTGAAGATAAATTGAATAAAAATGAGCGATAATATTAATAATCAGAGTGTAAGTGGAAGGAGTAGCCATGATAATCAGCTATGCAATTCTGCTCAATTGATTACCCATGGCAGATATTTATCGTGTGACAATGTGGAAAGTGTTGGTAGTGGCGCTTCCATTAGTAGCAATAACGTTATCGCCGCACCTGGAAGAACCCAGGGACAAAGGGAAAATTCTCCAGATCAAGTACAACAACATCAACAAGGCAATAAATTGGAACTTTATTGTCCGCCATCAGATCTTCCTTGCACGCCTGGTCATAATTATGTACATCCACCATCTCAACAACAAGTTCCCATGTCACCAGCATCTTCATCCTCCTCAACTTCTACTTCCGACGACATTGAGCTACCAGAGGACGACGAGCTGGAATTGTTTACAATAATTTGCAAGAAACGCCGAACGCTGAAGGCGGAAAAAGATGCCCTGCGAGAGCAAATAGTATCGCTGGAACGAGGTGCTGCAGAGCAAAGGGAAAGCTATGAAAGACAACTTGCAACAGAGCGGGCGCAAGCAGAAGAGGACAAGAAACTCTATCAGACTTGGCAAGCGAAAGTGGAGGAGCAAAATGGCAAGTTGGTCATAAAGGGTCAGTTAATTGAGTCAAAGGAGAGAGAAATATCAGAACTGAAAAACAGTCTGGAAACCATCAGTTTCACGAGTGAGCAGCGAAAGCTGCAAGTTGAAGAAAAATGTGAGCAACTCAACAGAGCTGATGCGAAATTGAATGCGAAAGTAGAGGAATTAAAAACATTAAAAAATAAGTCTGGTGAAACGGAAAGAAAGTTGGGTGGCGAGATTTCCGAGCTTCAGGAAAAACTTTGGGAGGCTGGCCAATTAAATACCAAATTGAGGTCAGAAATTGATCATTTAAATGAAGTTTCAAAATGCTCCAACGTGGAGTTCCAGCGACATGTGAGGGAGTTGAATGACAGTGTCAAGTTGAAACAAAGGGAAGTTGACACGATTAGCAACCAGCGAGATTCGTTGCAAAAGAAGTGTGGAACACTGCGCAAGGAGATGACCACGATGGACGATCAGATTTCAGCCCTGGAATCAGAACGTGAGGACCTGAAGCAGCAAGTTGAAAAGTTGACTGAAGATTTAGACAGCAAAACGCAGCTATTGAGAAAAATAGTGGACGAGGAGAAGGAATATCGTGCCAAAAGTTTGATAGATATTTTGCTGAAACAAGATGAAATGAATGCAACCGCCACATCAACGCCAACGGCTAGCAAGAAGCGGAGAGCAACAAATAGGGAAAACAGTTCGTCACCTCCCAAGAAAATTCCTGGACAAGTTCAGGCAACTGTCGCCAATGCGGATACTACCATCAGCAGTACTGGACGTATATCTAAACCGATAATGAGATTTTTATAAAATTAGATTAATGAATGGAAAGTTTATGTGAATTATGACTTTATAAATAATGTTTTCTTTAATTCATGTTATTTCAACATTTTCCTGTTTTTTACCATAAAGACTAAATGAACTACTAACATATTATTTCACACCCTTCTTTATTTTTATCTCATGCGCCCCTATTTGTTAAGTTTGTTACTGTCCACTGGGTAAATGGGGCGAAGTAAGAATATATAATTTTGGGTGTGCAGGTGAAAGTGTCACGAATGCGAGCAACATGCGTGTATTTATGTAGTTAATAGTTTTTGCAAATTAGTTCTATCGATAATAATAAAAAATAATGTACATATTATGAAAAAAATAGACAAACACCTGTCCCCCTCCTCTAATACAACAAATGATAAATAAAAAAATATTACACTGTTCAGCAATCTTGTTACTGTAGAGAGACCTTTTAATTATATTGTCTCAACATAAAACCCTGTTTAATTTAAACAGTTTAAATACTACTGCTGATTCGTATGCACCCATTGTGTAAGTTTTTTCGAGAAGCTAATAAATAATGAAAGTGTGGAGCAGGCAGGCTGCAGCAATCAAGTGCAGAGGTCTTCAAGTGCAGAGCAATTCTTTTTTGGTAAAAAAAGCCACGAGAAAAGGCATCTCTTAAAGCAGCTGCCCTTGCCTTGTTGCTGTCACAATAAATTAAAACAGACTGACCATATTCCATCCAGAAAGCAGTAAACCAAAAAAAATCCACCTGCTCCCACTATTACACTATTACCTGCAAAGTCATTCATTGTTTAACATTATCATCATCCTTACCATTTCATTGCATTCAATTAGCTAAAATATATTTTGTCCTGTTCAGCTAGAAATAACTCTTTTTATGTCAACAAATAAAAATATCAATTGCTTCCTAGCAGTATTTTGTTTCTAATGCTACGGGACGATCATAAAAAACTACCCTAAAGGCTAACGTTCTAACCTAAAGGCTAACTACAAGCCGAGCAGTGCTTGGCATCAACTTTTAATACGATTCATGATCATGATCGCTTTGCTTCTTTGACTTTTCGAGTCATTTTCTCGATTCGCTAGATTATTGCAACTTAAAAGCTTTGCTTCTGGACTAAATACGATTGAAGACGATACCGACAAAATAACGGGATGCCACACTGTCGTTGAACGGAGAGGAATAAACTGTCAAGTGACTTCCGTGACTCCCGTCATAATATTTATTTAGTATCTTGTTTTGTGAAATTACACACATTTCCTTCCGTTTTAACATTATTAATTAAAAAGTCATATCATCTTTCTTAACTAGTACTGCTTTCTGCTGCATTTTCTGTTGCATTGTGGCCGTGTTTGTGGATGGGTAAGTTTTCGGTATTCTTGTGGACGGTTTACTTCCTATTCAATACACGTACCTGCTTAAAACAGTGAAATGGGACAAAGTCAAAGTGGTTTCTGACTTCTTCTTCAGAATGAAGCACGAAACCAGGAAAAGGACAATACACGTTCTTTAGCAACAAAAACTGACATGTTTATGGGCAGTATTGGCAGTACACTTTCTTCCCTAGATAAGTTACCGCTTGCCACTTAAGCAATAATTACGGATGTTGCATAAATAGCAAAGAAGACAGAGGGATGTCTCAAAATGTTACAGAATCCAGTACATGCAAGCGGCTTTGAAGGAGCAAGTCTCGTCGCTGGATCTGCAAAGGGACAGGGAAAGGGATAACCAGGAAAAGGAAATCGGGACAGGCACGCGTTTCAAAGAAGGACAAGGCGATTAACGGGCAGAATAATGAGTTGGCATACTTGAAGGCTAAATTAGAGATGTTGGACTAAGTGTCATGAGAAGGCAGATGAGCTGGAGAAAGGGATAAATGCGGCAGCTTTTCGCTGATATATTTGCATGCTGAAAAAATTGCTTGGCTGTGTTCATGTAATACATTTTTTTATAAACTAGTGCATTCAAACTGGTACTGAAAAGTAGATTTTTTTTCTAATTTGGAGTTTTATTACCATGATCACCAGTTTGTTTGACTCACAGAATAAAATGTAAAAACAATATGCATACATTCTGGCTGCAGTGCACTTTACTGATCTTTCCATCTCGTATAGATTTCCATAAGGGACAGGTGAATTTGGAGTCACCCAAACATATTTTTTGTATTCATTGTTTTCTGGAATCTGAGAGCCACAAAACACCAATGCGGGGCCTTTTGTTCTCATTAACAATGCTTGTTGTACTAGTAACAAGTCTCCACCTCGCCAGAGCAAAAAGATATCCCATAAAAATGGAGACAGTCGCAGGAGCTACAGGGCCATGATCGTTTAGGGCAAGACACCGGTGTAATTTCATCCTAAAAATGTAATAAATCATTTTATGACGGGATACTTCGTTTCAAGAATAAACATGAGAGGGGAAGAAGAAGCCCTGCCACCTCTTTTCATCAGTCGTATTCCAGAAGCAAAGCTGACCAGAACTCTGTCTCCGTGACCATCTCTGCTTATGAGCATTTCGTTTTGCGTTGTGAAAATACGTGGACTCGTTTCATGAGTCTAATTTTGCTTCCCGTTTTCTACGTGTAACATGATACGTTGTGTGAACTCTTGTTATATCGACAATCCTTTCCTCAAGTGACAAATGAACACATAATCTGAAGTAAATATAAACGTGCCTAATTGTGTTAAAAACTATTGTGGATGGTTCGTGATTGACTGCAATCGAGTTGGACTATTCGAGTTTTTACATAAAGTGCTACAGACTTCCGCACACATCGTAAAACTATTATATCCTAATATAAATAAATCCAACAAAGATGAGTTATAATTATAATAATAATCAGCCAAGTGGAAGCAGATGGAGTGGACATGGCTATAGACGACAGCAGCAGCAACGCCAAGTAACAAGCGAGCAGAATTTGGTACTGTACACGCCTGCTTTTAGTCATGTTCCCACTCCTGTTTTTAACGTTGGTCCCACACCTGGTCATCCAATTCTCCATTCACCATGGTCATCATCTCATCACAGCAATACCAAGCCTGCGGAATACTCCGAGTGTGTTTCCCAGTTTAGTAAGATATACGACAGACTGGAGGCAGAGAATGCGAATTTGAAAGAGCAAATCTCGTTGCTAGAGCAGCAGAGGGGTAAAGAAAGGATTGTGCAGGAAAATGAAATGAGGGCACGCGTTTCAGAGAAAGACGAGATTATTAAGGGACAGAAAGCCGAACTAGCAAACTTGAAGGATACTATCGTCAAGATGGAGTCCGCTCATGAGCAGCAAAAGACTGAAATTGAGCAGAAATGCGGGGAACTTGAGATGGCCCACGCCAAATACCAGGAGACGGCGAAGTCACTGGAGAAAGTGACGAATGCGGCTATGCGAGCATCATTAAAATATTATGATAAGATTAGTGAGCAACAAGATGCGTTTAATGTGGGTGTGAAAATCATTGCCTATTATGGCATCAAAAATAAAGTGTTAGAGAGACGCTTAAAGGAGGTTTCAGAGAAAAATGAGGAGTTACGTGAAATCAAGGAAAAAATGCAAAGTGAAATTGATCAGATATGCACTGAGCGAGATTCCCTACAAATTACGTGGAGAAAACAGGGCGACGAGTTGACCAGAGTAAATGGTCAAGTTACGGACCTGACGGCCGAAAATGGAACGCTCAAAGAGCAAGTTGGAGAACTGACTTCAAAGTTGGACCAAGAATTACAAAACATGAAACAAGTATTGGATCAAGAGAAGGTGTATCGCAACAACAGTACGATCCACCAATTAATTTTGCAAGAAGAATTGAGTCCAATCGACCCGTCAACGCTGACTGGTGGCCAACAGAGAGGTTCGAAGCGATCACGCAGCTCATCAACTCCGAGGTCAGGAGTTCCTGGACATTCCCCGGATAGTTTTGTTGCCATTCTGGATACCACAAACGGCAGCAATAGGCCGATACGCAAAACGCGTAGCAGAGGAAGACGTTATTAAGTTGTATTGGGTTTTCATGTCTTTTTTATTTTTTCATTTTAGTGATAATCCACTTTTCTTAATTAAAATCACATGTGTGAGTGCGGTTAGTATTTTGTTAGATTAAAAGTGCAATATGATCGTCTTTTTCTTTGCCTTTGTACTTTTTATATTGTAATACAATAATTATATTATGTCCCATTATTTTGTATGGTTCAAAGAAAACGCTGATATTGACAGTAACGTAATTTCCTGTTCAGCTATAGCACTCCTGTTTTCTGCAATAAAACCTCAAGTTGACCAAGACTGCTCAGAAATCATGTTGCTTCCTAGATGCTCTGTTATTTATTTAATATCAGCTAGTTGCATAGACGTTGTATTTTTTAGAATAATTTCAAGGTAATCATGTCGTTCTTCTTCATCATCATCATAAGCAACGTCCAGCAGAATAAGCCAAAATATCGCGTTGTTTGATGGAATTTGGGAAAAGGAACTGGGCTTCCCAGAAAAAATGCAATTTCTTCATTTTATTGCACAAACAGCTAGGGATTCTCACTTGACACAGTTGCCTCTAATACTTAAAGGGTCAACCTGACCTTTGCTCTTTTTAAAATGACAATGAAGGTGCACAGTACCTTGCGGAATGTAAAAAACAACTTCTCCTTATGAAAGTGTCGCGCCTCCTTTTAATGAAAAAAGGTACTTTATTAAGTGCAGCTACTACAATTACCATGACCATAAATTAGTATTTACATACTTAGCTACTTATCCCTAACCAGAAACCAATAAAACACTAACATCACATCAAACAATATTTCCTTTTTTTGCCTCTGGCAGACAATAAGCAGTAATTGCCATGTCTCATGATATTGGTTATTACCTACTTGTCCTTTCCATTGTAATTTAAAATCCTGCTGAGAAGACTGTTTTGGGGTCGTTTCATCACCCTTCAAAGCCGAAACCGATACTACCCAATACAAGCATCATTTTTACCAACAGAAAGGTGTCAAAATATAACAAGTGAGGTGAGCCATTTAAACGAACAGAACAAAGTCATTCATTGTTGCACTGTTACACTTTTCAAATAGGTGTGCATATAAATCACATCAAAGTTTTATGAAAAAGCCTCACAAAAACTGCAAATGATTGTTTTCTGGAAGCTAGAGAATTTTTACATTAAAATCGCAAAATGCAATATAAATACGTATATGCATACTCGAATCATGGACATGCAGTGGTCATGGTAACCAGCTAAGCTCATTCTTTACCTTTCCTAATTATTACCTGTTACACAAATCTCACATTTTTTCCTCCTCTACCATCCATTAAGTTTGGTAGAAAGTGACTTCATTTCATTGTCATCATCATCGTGTATTGTGGTGTGTCCCGAGGGAAGTTTATTTTGAGAACTAATATCTGAAACCGTTTTTCATTCGCATTCATTTGTTTATTTCGATTGCAAACTCTTCTTCTGTGACTCACTTTCACTCTCGTTTATCGACACATTTTTTTGTCTAATTTATACACAAAGTAAAGCTATGCAATCGGAATCGTGTTATTACTATTATTATTATTGCTACTATGAATATACAGCCGAAATCACAAAACAATAGGCCGATGTATGTATTTACAATAACTATTTTTTATTTTACCTTTTTTTACTGTCTGATGATAATGACATGCAATGGCCCATCGTCTTGCCCATAAATTTGCAAGCTGAGCAATGGAGTAGGACAAAGTACAAAAACGAGATAATAAATACATCTTACTTACTATAACTTTTTTCTGTGACTCTCACTCTCGTTTATCGCCACATTTTCCTGTCGCATGCAAGTGTTATTCATCTTAAACTTCAATATCTTCCTTAAAAAGGAACCAATACTATTTGCTACTGCTAATAACATCACGTCAATAAATTGCACAGAAAGATAAGCTATGCATGTCGGAATCACATTATTACTATTATTATTACTATTACAACTATGACTATACATATTTACAACCAACACCACAAAACAGTAGGCCGATGTACAGAACCTTTCTGGGGTATCGTGACATTTCGCAAACTGTGTAGTAATAATATATTATTAATAAAGTGAAGTAAAAGCGGAGAACCGAAACTATCTTTTTTTCTTTTCAAATAAACAATACATTCTATACTGTTCACACAACACGACATGCGTCAACAACAAGAGACAAAGCCTCTAGGTATGTATTTGCACTCCATTTGAGGACGATTTTGCCCTCCATTCCATTTCCAAATGGGAATAAACATATCTACACACAAAAGCTATTTTTACCTTCTTTTAATTGTTTATGTTTTTGCTCTTTGTCATGTTGCTACCTTAACTGACTTAGTTTCCTTCCTAAACTTTGCTAATTATTCTAATCTCACAGATTGCCACATTTACAAACTTTTTAGCCGCAGGGGAAAAGCGTATCCAAATCTTTCCCATTTCAACGCAAGCACAATTAGATATTAGCATTTCCCTCAAAAGGTGCCCAAAGTAAATATTAAAAAATGTTTCCATAAAAAATCACTGCATACAAGATAATGCAATAATGCAATGAACCATTTTACTATATTTGCATCCAACTACTTGTTTACTGACGGCGTATGCACTCCAGAGCAAGCACTGTAGGTTGTCTGAATTTGGTATGACATTTATATTGTATAGGTATTCACGTGCAAATCTTTCACATCATGTCTTGTCACAATTCTCATGCTCGCAATATTTTATGTCAACTGGAGACACTACTCTACCAATTTAAATGGCATTCTCTCGTTATACCCATACTATCATAATTGTAGTTGTCATCATGGTTCCCATTGTAATCATTAGTATCGTTAAAATTTTTAAATGCAACCATGACAGTGTCAACAGAACAACAAACGTTGTTACAAATTCAATTCTTTCTCTTTTTCCCCCTTACACATTCTTTTTCATAAATATTTAAAACTTGCAAAAACGAATAAGTATTTTTGAAGTACTGCTTTTTACAATGCAATGGTATATAGAAGACAAATCATGATGAGAAGATGAGAAATAAATGAGACATGATAATTGCAAAATAAACAGGCAATTAAAAATGAAGGTAGATCAATGCATATGTATATTTATTTTTGAAGAAATGGTACCATCCCTTAACAAACTTCCTTTACTGTCGTCAACACAGGAAAGAACTCAATTGCAAATTAATGAACAAAATTAACTAAAGATAATCAGAAATTGGATGTTACAGTGGTGTATAGAGGAATTCATTAAGGTTTATAAATTACTATTGTTTTCGGAAGATGAACATTGACGGCGTTAGGTCTCACGACGATTGACGCCGCAGCAGCAGATCGAGGAGATACCCTGACCGGAACGCTTTTTGTAAATGAAAACGTAGCAGAAATAACAGTTTGTCAAAATTAAACCGACGACAACAACAGCGAGCACTCCTATAAGCGTTCCGAAAACCGTTGTTTGTGATGAGCGATAGTAAGAAGTACTTTTCCAATCCCTGAAATCAAATAAAAATACAAAAAAAAACATTGTAAAGGTGCTGTAATGATTGACATCGTAAGTAGATTAAATTGCATGTTAATATAAATGAAGTTACTGTTGCAATGATTCCTCCAATATGATAAACATCCTCTTTTGAATATCAGTAAAGTTTTTAAGGGACACACAATCCTGCGGACAGTCAGCAGTTGTCACGAACGCAATTAAGCACGAAGCCAGCAAGAAAGTGATTCCCAAAAGATGCAGATGGAAG
>CM065489.1:50561656-50616203 GCA_004115045.4 Sinella curviseta | reverse complement strand
ATTTCTTAACCTAGATTCTTATTTTTTGTGTACCCAAAAGACCCTTATTTCCCTTTTTAACCCAGTTGATTTCTTTAGACCCTTCTCTTATGTATCTCTCCTTGTCCTTTCAGAGAGGAAACCCGATCATAAAATGATGCCCCTTTCCTCCTCTCCTTTGCCTTTTTATCCTCCTTCCTCTGCATCCCTCTTTTCCTTCTTAAAATCTATCTTACATATCAATGCTTACTTATCTTACATTCATTCATGCTTTGCTTAAATACACATTATCTTCTTCATGCTTAACCTAAAATCAATACATACTATACAGAATCCCTTCATCTTGTGCATGCCCATCATATCCCCAATCTCATCCTGAACTAAACAATAAGAATATGTTTATTACTTATAGTTCCTAAAAAAAAAACTTAACATTAATCCCCTTCCCCATGAAAGACTGTCCCAGTCTTTTGACCCTTTAGAATATCTTCTTTTGTAATCTTTCTAGTTCTACTCGGAATCTTCATCATTCTCCTGTTGATCTTGCTGAATCATCTCCTCTGCCTGTCGAGAGCTTGGGGTGCTCGTGATTCTTGCCTGGTTCCTTACTCGTCTTCCTCGTTCCACTGGCATGGGTGGTAGTGGTTGTGCCGCCAACACCCCCATCAATTGTCGTTCCAATTCCTGATTACGTTTTTTTGATTCCTCCAGTTGTTTCTTTACGTCTTCTGTTAATTGTTCTTCTTCCTCACTGCTGCTGCACTCGCTACAATTTGTACTAGTGCATGTAGCCCCAGAGCTTGATGTCTCTGATAAATCAATTTCCCGAGAAAGTGATACGAATTCATCCTCATCGCTGTTTAAGTTAGTGATGAGAACATCACTTGTACTTGGATCTTCCTTCCTTGTCGCTTCTCTGGATGTTGTTGGTTTTTCTGCTGATGATGATGGTGTAGGAGTCTTTTTCTTCCCTAGTTCGTTTATCTCTTCTTGTTGCTTCGGTTTCTTCTGATCCCCGGCGCAGGGGGATCCAGCCTTTCGTTTTACTTCTGGGGATCTAGTCTTATTGGCATCTAGTGCCATCTCTATAGCTTTAGAGACGGTTTTTTTATTCAGAGGAGCTGGTCGTGTTTTCACATGATTAATGTTGGTCATCACACCTTCGTACTGTTTCGCAATTAGATTGTTATAGCGTTGTCTTTTTACGGTTTCCTTCTGCCGGAATTTGTTCAACTTAGATTGTGCTTTCTTCTTTTTGTTCTTTTCTCCTGCAAGTTGCAATTTAACCCGTTCTTTAGCACTTTCTGTTATTCTTTGTTGTTCTGCAGTTGTGTGTTTTCTCATACTTTCTATGGAGCGTTGTATTCCTTCTATCTCACTCGCGAAACCTTTATGAGCACTTTCCAGCACGGAAACCCTTCCACGCACAGCAGTATCATCATCCTTCTGCTGCTTTGTCACCTTCGCAATATTTTCGTCCAAGTGTTCCACTCTTCTTCCTAAATGGAAAACAGCCTTCTCCAATAACTTTCCGGCTTCTTTTATTAGGCCTCCCACGTACTTTGCCACATTTTTGTTCCGGTTTTCTTCTTGTCTCTCCCCGACCATCTCTTGATTTCGAATGCCAATTTGATGATTTTGATATCTTTCGGTTGTTTCACGGCTCCGATTGTCGATTTGAGGATGATTTCTTTCCCCACCTTCATGGCTTCTGCTGTTAACGTGAGGATGATGATTTCTTTCCCCTCCTTCACGGCTTCTGGTGTTAACGTGAGGATGATGATTTCTTTCCCTTCCTTCATGGCTTCTGGTGTTAACGTGAGGATGATGATTTCTTTCCCCTTCTTCATGGCTTCTGGTGTTAACTCTAACATGATGATTTACTTCTATTGTTTCGCGGCCTTTTCTCTCCGCTTCATGATTATTCTGGTAATCACCCGAAGAACAACTTCTGCTGGAAGTGCCATTGCTATGCCCCGGTCTTGGTGAATGATTGTCAGACTCACGTACCATCGCTACGTGTTTAACCCTCTACTTCTCCCTTGTTTCACTTTGAAGATGACAAGACTTGAAAACTTGGATTAATGTGTGTGTGCTTCAAATGACAAAATTGGAATGAGATATGATTGATAGGTTTTCTTCTCCTGCCGAGTTGAGTTCTGTGTTCGCTCTCTACCTCATTTCAGCTTTCTCAAAAAGTCATGGTCATATTTTTGAGCTTATTTTGTAAATTTTGTAGTTGGAAATTTTTTTAGAGAAATGTTAGAGTAGGATGAAATATGGCCGCATATATTATATTTTTAATATAGAGGGAAGTGCTACTGAGTAAAAATGTGTTTGTTGTTCAATCAAAATACTGGCATAGAAGATGATGATGATGGTCCGGGATTACGTCCGGTTTCGTCCTGGGCATTGGCCTCGGTATTCGGGCGATACACCATGTGTTGTGGTTGATTCCTGCGTACCCGTTCTTCTCTTAAATTCATCTGGAACTCTGCATCCTCAATTCTTCGGTTTGTTCCGTTGGATAACAATCCATTTTGGACGTTGCTGTTATGGCGTGCTTTTACGGTTCTTGCCAAACTTCTTCTTAGTTTGAACTGCTCCCATTGCCGCCGTATGAATGCTAAGGTGAATGGTACGGTGAATACCACTACCCATGCAAAGTAAACCCATAACAGAACTTCTAAGTGAGTTGGAAGTATGCAGTCTACGCTGTAGCTTCTCTTTGCCTGAACCCTGGGGAGAAGTGACCCCATGCTGATGGCTGCTACCGGAGTTGTTATAGGCCGGTAAAATAGTATGATGTAGATGATTAGCCCTGTTATCACGAACAGCCAAACAAATATAATTATGTGTGAATCGTCCAATTGTCTCTCAAACCACTCTGGAATGGGCGCTTGTAATTCTTCTTCTGTCTCCTCTGCTGCCTTGATCAGCTTGCTAGCATCGAAGATGTCAATAGTTGGATCCAACACGCTGCTTAAGTTGCCATCTACTGGAAGTAAAATTGGACTGTGTGCTGCAATTCGCACTTTGGCGAACTTTGTCACGAAAATTGCTGGCAAAGAATGGTTTACCACTGGTATTTTTAAATGAGGCAAAATGCACGGAAATGCATCCCTGTCCCTTCGCTTGGAATCTATCAGTAATGAACAACTGCAGGGAAGTTCGACGTTCAGTGACCCAATTGTTGGTCCTTCGAGTGGGAAGACTTCTCCTGGGCATTCGATGACGACCCGATTCGATCCCGCATTCGTGAGAACGTATTTTCTTGGTCCAACTTCGTTGATGTCCGGTTCTGTTTCTTCATGAAAGTCCATGGGGCAGATCTTTTGGATGGTTTCTATAGTTTCTCCTTTTATCAGTCTTTTAATACAGACGTTTGCACGCGACATTTTGTTGCCGTATCTTGGCAGCTGACATAAGAAACCTTCATTTGTCTGACAATTCTCAATGTCTCGTTGCTCGAAAGGAAGTACTTCATCGCCGTTGACAGCGACGTAAGTGCTTGGGATGCTAATTGAAGCAACTTTGCCATGGTAACTGTAGGGATTTGATTGGAGTCGATACAATTTCCAGTCACTCTGCTGGGGCACGATTGGCACTTGTACCCTTACTATTCCTCTTCTTTTCTCGAAGATACAATCGCAGATATTGCTTTTGAAATACAGGTCTAGCTCATAGTTTGGGATTGCCATACGAAAACCCTGCGCATCTAACCGTTTTCGTAATTCTCCCAGTTGTCCTGCTAGATCTTCGCGACTAATGAGAAGACTGGGGATTTTTTTAGCCAAACATGTATCGCGGGACCGTTCCATCCACAAGTACGTGAGTATTCCGTGCTGAAGTTGCATAAGGTCGCCGTTAATTAGCGATAATTGCAGAAGATTCATGTCCGTGTCTTCATATTGTGTTGATAGTAGATTAAAGACTGAGGTAATGTTTCGCATTTCCTTTTGTATGTAGTTAAATCCGTCTTGTGTTTGCTTCGTCACTTTGCTGACCGCTTCTCCAATCGTGATGAAGCTGGCTTCTTTCTGCTGGACCATCGTTGCTAATCGTTTCATGAATTGGTCGATGTACTGGACATGTGCCGTCATGGTGCGAAATGTACTAGCTGAGGGATTTCCCGTGATTAGTTCCAGTAAACTACCTAATGGTTCTGCAAGTGCTGCTCTTTCACTTCTTTTCTTTTCCCAATTCTCATCATCCGCATCCCTTGGGAATCTATCTGGTTCAGGCCTTGCTTCATCTTGCGACTCCAGGTGTTGTAGTAAGTAACGATTTGTCTGCAATATCTCGTATACATCATGAGTGACACTACAACCGCGCTGTCCAGACCGAATTTGTTCTCCTCCTGGTGTTTTCTGTGGGATTAACTTATGATTTTCAATGTCAAAATGACACAGCCTTTCGCATTTAAATGGCGCATTCGAGACGTAACTGACGCCTGGAAAACGGAAGAATATGGGAACTGAGGCTGAATAAAGGACAGCTCCCTTTACCTCCGAGATTTCTACACCCATTCCTATATCCATCTGTATTTTCCTGCCATTCGTCACCGCTAAACCCAGTGCCAATAGGCACAAAACTTTTGACATTCTTGATTCTTCCTTGGATTTTTCTTTCTTGAAATAATTTATCCTGTTTGTTTACTTTTTCCCGAGATCTTCTTCTTTTGTTACCCTGATCACGACTGATGCCTCTTCACTTTTTGCTTGCTCCTTATATACTCCTTCCGTGTCCCTACAAATATATTTATTTACATTTGTACACTAATACAATACTCCTCTAATCTAGTTCCGAAAGTTCCGACTCATCGGTAACGTAGTCACGCTGCCATTTGGGCCGAAATTTTATCCTCATGCTTCTGCGTGGTGGTGGAGGAGGTAAGAAGCCCTCGCTGCTGGAACTATTCTCTGATTCATTATTTGCTTGTGGTGGTTCCGCCCTTGGGATGTCCTCATCTGAGATAGTATTTGCCCATGCTCTATCTGCTAAGCTGTCATGTTCGCTTCCTGAATCTTGCGATGTAGGCTTATATGCTCGCCGTAACTTTTCTACATTCACAATGGCATGCTTCCTGCCTCTCATATCTACTCTCACTAAATTATCCCCTAAAACTTCCAATACACGATATGGTCCTTCAAACTTCTTTGCCAACTTTCGATTCTCGTCAGCCTTCATTGTCATCTTTTTAACGTATACCATATCGTCCTTTTTAAATGGTGATATTTGTCTCTTGGAATCAAAACGTTCTTTGTATTTTTCCCTGGTCCTTTGTATTCGATTGACCACGCCTCTTCTTAACTTAAGTAATTCTTCTTTTGTTAAGGGCGTATTTTTGGTTATACTGGCTGGAATAATATCTTCTAGATGATGAAGCCTGGGACTCTGTCCGTACAGTATTGTATAAGCATCTAACCCTGTGCTGCTGGATTTACTTGTGTTTAACGCGAATAATACTTCTGGTATCTTAAGATCCCAATCCTCTTGTGCTTCCTCAAGTTCGCATCTGATCAAACTCATTATGGTTTGGATTGCACGTTCAGCTATTCCATTTGCCCTGCTCATAAATCCGCTAGTGTATGACCATCGTATTGACCATTTTGCACATATTTCTTTTACCCCCTGGCTGAAGAATACTTGGGCTCGGTCTGTATGAATTGTCTCCGGGACGATCCCCTGACATATCAAATTTTCCAATATGAAGGTTATTACTGCCTCACTGTTCGCATTGGGGAACGCCCTCGCTATTACGAACTTACTTAATGAGTCAATACAAACAAGCATATGCAAGTTACCCTTGTTACTTCTAACTAAAGGTCCAACGAAGTCCATACAAACAAAGCTAAAGGGTTTCTCACTGACGGGAAGATGTTGCATAAATCCATATGGCTTATGAGTAACGTGTTTGTATTGTAGACAGGTTTCACATCTTGTCACGTATTTTAATATATCCCTTTTCATTCGATCCCAGAAATATCTCTCTCTCGCTTGTTCATACACTTTCTTAAATCCCAGATGGGCAGTTCCTCCTCCATGTAGCTTTTTCAATAAGAGTGGGACTACTGCTCGTGGAACAACGTATCTTAACCTGCCTTCTTGAATATTGTATAACCGTCCTTCCTTTATTATAAAACGACGATGGGCTCGTTTGTCGTATTTATTTAATCGTTCCACTATTTTCTTGCAATACGTGTCTTCCTCTTGTAGAAGTTCATGGTCCTCCGAAGATATTATATACATGGGAAACTCTAGAGCTGAGTCTTCCTCTTCTTGATCCTTTATATTTACGGGTAATCTGCTTAGGGCGTCACAGTCTTGATTGTCCTTCCCTGGACGATAGATTAACGTAAAGTTAAAATCCTGCAAGCGAAGACTCCATCGCAGCAATCTCCCTGCATGGATATTACGGGCGAATTTCATTCTTAACAAGTTCAAATGGTCGGTATATACAATGAACTTTTGTTGATGCAGATAGTGCCTGAAGGTTTTCAGTGCATAGATCAAAGCTAGATATTCTTGTTCCGTAACCGTATAATTTTGCTCTGTTTTACTCAGCGTCCGAGAAGCGTAAGCGACGACACGAAGTTGTTTCTTTTCCTCTTGCAGAAGGACACAACCTAAGCCAATTTTGCTTGCATCAATGTGAAGAACGATGGGAAGAGAGGGATCGAAAGGTCTCAGTATCGGTGCAACACACATGCGTCGTTTCAATTCCTTCATGGCTGCCTCTTGTGCTCGTCCCCAAATCAAGGGCGTATCTTTTTCTAATAGATGAGTTAATGGTTTGCATATCTGCGAATATTTTTCTATGTAACGTCGATAGAACGAAGTTAACCCCAGAAATGAACGTAGTTGTTTCAACGTCTTGGGTCGCTGAATTTTCTGTATGGCTTCTATTTTCTTTGGATCAGGCCTAATCCCTTCTTTTCCCACTCGATGCCCTAGGCAACTAATTTCGGGCTCTCCAAAAGTGCATTTTTCAGGCGACAATTTAAAACCCTTTTCTTTACATTTTCGTAACATGACTTCCACATTACCTAGAAATTCATCAAAAGTATTACCGAACCCAATTATATCATCGACAAAAATTAGTAGTGATTTGAATAGTTCCTCTTCATAAAGTTCCTCCATTACTTTTTGATAGATGGCACTAGCATTCGATAGGCCAAATGGAAGTCTGGTCCAGTTAAAACATCCTTCCGTACAGACAAATCCCAAATACTTTTGACTGTCCTTATCCATTTCTAACTGCCAGAAACCCTTTTTTAAATCACATGAAAAGAAATACTGCTTTCCTGCTACAGTATCTAAAACTTCTTGGGTATGTGGTAAAGGATAATGGTCCTGGTGAATCATACTGTTTAATTTCCGTAGATCTGTACATAGTCGTGGTTTATTCTTTACGCCATCGGACCCTTTATGTCCCTTGTCTACCAATAATATGGGACTCGTATATTCACTATTGGATCTGACAATCAATCCTTTTTCCAACAAATCCTTAATCTGCTCCTTAATCGTCTGTCTTTCTGCCCAACTGACCCTATAAGGTACCGACTTAAATGGACGAGCTTCTGCTTTCAGTGTGATTTTGCAGTGTTCCGTTCTCACGCATCCTAATTCCCCATTGAAAGAAAATGCCTCTTTATGATTTCGAAGAGTCTCCAATAATAGCTCTTGCTCCCCTTGTGTTAGTTGCACGGAAATCATTTTCTTTAACTCTGTTTCCGTGTTTTTCACTTCCTCTTCTTTTACCTCTTTTACAGCACATATCGTTGCCCATAAATCATCTTCAGGTCTGGCTTCTTCATCGTTGATTAACAAAACATTATTCTTATAATCAATACAGACACCCCATTTTTGCATTGCCCTGTGTCCTACAATGAAGTCATAGCGTGCATCATTTATTACATATGCTTCTACTGCTGGACATAACATATCATTTAGCTGCATTTGTACTGTACATTTACCCAACGGTTTAACACGTCCGTCAGTGATTCCTGTTAATTTAACGAACTTGTCCGCTTCAATTATATCCTTTTGTCTAATGAACCTACTATTTACAATATTGACTCCTGCTCCAGAGTCAAAAAGTATTTTACACATTTGCCCGTTGATTCTTCCGTCTTTTTCTAACACACTGCCTTCCCCAATATGTCCTATAAACGTTCGTGTATTTGCGGACCTATAATGTTGGTTGAAGTTCGGTCCATTGGTTCTCCAACCCGTCCGTTTCTCTCTCCTATTGGCATTCGGTGTTCTCCTATTCTTTCCTGTCTTAATCCCCACCGGTGATTCTCGTGGGCAGGGTTTGCGAATCGCACTCTTCGCTGTCCATCTCGAGGTGTATTAAATCTATTTCCTCTGAAATTATTTCTTTCGTGCATACTACGATTGCAGTCTCTGGCAAAGTGACCGATTTCATCACATCGAAAACATTTCAACCCTCCCTGTGTTCTTTCCTGACGTTCCCTCTGATTTTTAATCTGCTTTTCCGTTTTTAGTTGCTTTCGTTCCTCCTGGATTTCTTCTACCAATTTTTGTGTCAGCTGCACCATTTCCTTCATTTGCAGAAGAATTGGAGATTCCTGTTCAATAGGAAACATAGGTACTTCCCTTTCCTTGTATCTTTCTGTCATACGTTTCATTTCACTCAGGCGTCTCATGTGAGTTAACACATCATCCACTGTTAGAGGATTTAAGGGCATGATCTTTGTTAAGTACCAGTCACGCATTCCTCGTAAAAGAAACCGGACTCGTCTCTCTTCGCTCATTGTTGGCTCTACTGCATCACATAGTGCAAGTATGGCAAATACATAACTCTCGGGACTTTCTTCCACTCGTTGCTGGCGAGCATCTAGTTTGAGTTCCGCATTTACAAGATTTCCTACCGACGTAAATGCATTTTGGAACGCCGTCTTTATCTCTGTCCACGTTGGTGCAACCACCGCTCCTCCTGCAGGTGTTGCTCGAATTCGTTGATTCTTGAATGATCTCCACCATTGTGCTGCTGTCCCGCTCAAGTAGTTTGGGAATTGTAGACTGCATATATCTGCTGTCCATCTATTACATAATGCTGCTTCTTCAAAAAGATCTAAAAACTCTTTACTGCATTCATGCTCTTCACCTCCAAATCTACGTGGCTGAATCGCTACCTTGACAGGACCAGCGTGAGGCGTGGCTCCTACTGCCGTACCGCCTCCTCCGCCCGTGCCAGCTGTGCTACTTCCAGCACTGCCTGTACCTGTGCCTCCTCCAGTAGACATACTCTCCTGTTTTTCTTATATGTTGTATGGGTGGCGTTTCCTTTTTATTGCTCTTCTGGTCGCTTCGTCGCTTGGTTAGCTAGGATTGGGTCCGATTTTTAATGAGCTAATTTCTTTCCATAAGTCGTCCAGTACACAATATACACGAACATAGTAATGATCAGAAGACAGAGCATTCCCATATGTACTTTTTCTTCATGTGCCAGCTTCATACTGCATCGCTATTCCTTGAAATCCGAATTTCTCAGTTTACCCCGTTTTATTCTCTAAATCCTGAAATGTTTTCTCGTCGTATACCCGCTATTCGTCTCTCGACCCGATTTGTCTCAATTTACCGGGCGCCTCCACCAAATGTTAGGTTTATTTTTGTAAAGAATTTTTATTTCGTTTCAAACAATATCATTCTATTATTACATATGCATTTCTTAACCTAGATTCTTATTTTTTGTGTACCCAAAAGACCCTTATTTCCCTTTTTAACCCAGTTGATTTCTTTAGACCCTTCTCTTATGTATCTCTCCTTGTCCTTTCAGAGAGGAAACCCGATCATAAAATGATGCCCCTTTCCTCCTCTCCTTTGCCTTTTTATCCTCCTTCCTCTGCATCCCTCTTTTCCTTCTTAAAATCTATCTTACATATCAATGCTTACTTATCTTACATTCATTCATGCTTTGCTTAAATACACATTATCTTCTTCATGCTTAACCTAAAATCAATACATACTATACAGAATCCCTTCATCTTGTGCATGCCCATCATATCCCCAATCTCATCCTGAACTAAACAATAAGAATATGTTTATTACTTATAGTTCCTAAAAAAAACTTAACAGAAGCGAGATGCAACGTTTCCTTTCTCCATCTTCGTTGCCATTCCAGGACCGAAGGTCAGCTTGTCGCTCAAGGTTTCAGCGATTCACGGTTGCCGGCACCTGAAATTAATATAAACAAAGTTGAACAGAACAATTAATTATTAGTTAACTAACTCAATCATCATATATTATCAGATAATATTTTAAAAAGTTGAAATCACCTTTATTTTTAGCCTCACTTTTGGTTGAATCCGATCGGGATAATAACAAGTGGTCCGACTCCCTCTTAGCCTTTTCCAACGACTTCTCAGGCGATCGATTCAATTGGTTTAACTGAAAAAAAGCAAATATAATGAACACTTTAGTAATTAATGAAGAGTCAGGTGAAAAGGTCCGTCGAGTGGACTTCTGCAGCCTCTATTCTTGCAATGTGACTATAAAATCATGATAACATGAAGCACGTAAATAACCATGAAACCGTTACCTGGGCAGAGGCTAGAAGATGCCAAAAATGTTACTCAATTCCCACAAACTCTCCGAGTCTGCTTATTGTTGGCCAGAGCTAAAGAGATAGCCCAGCAGGAAAGTGTAAAATCTCGTTACTAAACTTTGTTCAAAAAGGCAATGTCTTCGAGACTTGTTGCGAATGCAATTACTGCATAAGACTCATTCTGTTGGTAACAGAGAGAAGTGGAGGTGAGTAAACTACCGGGAGTTTAACTGACAAGTGATTAACTTAAACCGTCTCCTCTCGCTATTTATACCACTCTCACTTCCTGGTCATCATGGACGAATGAACAAAGACGACACTATCACCGGAAGATGACATGGTTTCATATCTATCTAGGGGCAATTTGGTTAAAATTCGATAATTGTTATTCAAATTGGCAATATCCAATCATTTACACCATAGTCATGTCATAATAGTCATAATAGTAATGTTAACACTGATAGTCAATGAACTTGCAATTTCATTTCACAATGGAAAAAAACTGTTTGCAAAGGTAGCTGGTTACCGTGGGTTATAGCAGTGATGGCATATTAATGTCAAGTGGAGTAATTATTGAAAACGTGCATGTTGCAAATTAGAAAGCAAATTGCTGTTTGGATGTTGATGATGCAGTTGTTTACCTTCCGCCGGAAATGGTTGAAGAAGATGAAAAAGTGGTAGTTGCAATGGAAAACCATGTTCAAATTGTCACAAATTAGTAAACTAACTGTATTGAAAAGATTTGACAGAGGTGCAAGATTTGGTCTTTGTATATCTTATCTTTGTATATTCAAAATTTGAATGATTATTGAAGATTTGCAGATTTTAAACAAATTTCTGTTTGATTATGAATGAATGTAAAATCCAATCATTGTCATTGATTGTCTACTTTTATTCTAAAGCGATTGGACGGGTTACTACATTGATCCATGACTAACGGAAATGAAAGTTGTACTATAAATAGCGTGAGGAGCTAAAAAAATGATAAACATCATAATATACATAATTTGAAGATTAAATTAAGTTGACATTCCAATTGCTACTCTAACGCTGACATGAATTAGTAAACTTCCATTTCACTTTCCTGTTGAATAATATGAGTAGTGATCATGATTAGCAGGGAGTAAATAGCGAATAATATATCATTAACATGTCCATTCATGTGAATAACTAGGACGGTGTAAACCCGAAATAAAAAACTACCGGAAACGTGTTGTGTGTGAAATTGAGTCATTCGACACTCAGCTCTCCTTCCTAAACACTAATCTTGAATTTTTCGATGAATTTCCTAAATAATATATTTTGACCTTTTCGTGACCCTTCGACCCCTAAGGGTCATGGAGCCACCACTCCGACAGTTGACCGAATTGACCTATGGCGTCATGACAAAAAATGATCAGCTTTTTATCCTCTATCAGATAAGTAATTAAAAAAATTTTGCCCATAAGGAAGTATGGGGGATCTTGCCCCCCACCATTCCCCTGGGGGTAGGGCCTGGAACCCCAAAATCAATAGGGAAATTACTTTTGCCCTAAGGTACCTCCATGCAAAATTTGGAACGAATCGGTCAACGTGGAGAGGAGTTATCGTGTTCACAGACATACAGACACACAGACAAACAAAACAATCGCAATAACTACCTATATAAGCATTTCATGCTTCCGGTAGTTAACAAAAAGAAAAGAAACCTTGGAGTAAGCTGAAAAGTGAGGAGAAAGTGCGTAATTGGTTAAGACCTTGTCATGCAAATTGTGGCAATGTCATAAAGGTGACATTACGCAAACCATTAGTAAAATTCCTCCATTTCACATTAATAATTATATGTATACTAAAAATAACCGACACTTTCAAATCAGCACTGTCATCCAGCCACAAAGCTAGTTAGGACAATAATGCGCAATTGACTTGCAAGATGCGACGGTATTATGATTGCACACATCACTCAACATTCATGGAACAATAATGCAAATGAAAAGTGAACAATGATTATAGTCCAACGTTGGACGCTCCACGTAAATATTTATGCAAAATAAACTAATTACAAATTGTTGAGCGACGTAGCGACATAAAGCATTACAATAGAAAATGAGATGACAAATGAAACGCTTATTATTCGAGTACCTGGAGGTGCCTTCCTCTGGGAAATCGAAACATGGAATATGAAATGAGTGTGGAAAGTGAGGGCTCGAAGCTGCTTTGTTTGAAAGCGGTATAAATAGAGCTCCACCGCACGTTTTACTTCATATTTTTGGGTTGGAACTCGCCGTTGTTACAACCGCAGCACAAAGCCTGAAGCTATTATGTCAAATTACTAACTTCCAGAGCACTTTATCTTGAACTCCTTGAGCATTTTGATGCATTTCAAATTCCATCAAAGAGCTCCAAGTTTTCTTCCAAGTGGTCAAGACCAGGCTCGTTGAGGCAGTTGTCATTGGAATTGTCTCTCAGTTGCTGTGCTAAAGACTCCAAGTTTGTTCCGTCATTGTCACCGGTGATCAACAGTAAATTTCTTGGTAAACTAATGTCTAAAATACTTGCTAGCTGGTTAATGGTTTCCATAATTTTATGTTTATAAATTTCTCGTTTGTAATTCCTTGCATCCATTATATTCCAGGTATAGAATTGAACGGTCACTCCGAGGCGAGCGAAGACCAGCATGGCATGGACCCCGGTTGTTGAGAAACTGAAGGACGCCCTCAGGCCTGGAAACTGGGCCGAAGCGGAGACCCAAATCGACATCCTCTCAAAAATGGACCATCCTCGCGACATATTTCAAAACCTTACCCTGAACCGCGAGCCGGCGCTGACACATCTCGCCTACTCCATCCCGCTGGGGATGGACATCGACAGAATGGACAAGGTGGTCAAGACCCTCACCGACTCTGGCTACGACATCAACACGCAAGCCGATTCGAACGACATTCCAGAATGGGCGGCGCCCCGGAGGTACACCGCTTTAATTGCAGCCATCTCCACGCGGAACCACGAACTCGTCCGTAGTCTCCTGCGGCACGGCGCTCGGACGGACATTCGGGACGCCGACGGCCACTCTCCACTCCACTGGGCCATTTTCAGAGAATGTCAGGATACCTTCGA
The DNA here is from genome assembly GCA_004115045.4 of Sinella curviseta. Classification (NCBI taxonomy): domain Eukaryota; kingdom Metazoa; phylum Arthropoda; class Collembola; order Entomobryomorpha; family Entomobryidae; genus Sinella; species Sinella curviseta. The sequence goes on along the minus strand of CM065489.1, from coordinate 50,602,552 downwards.
CCTGCTTCTGGAATTTGGAGCCTCGGTGAGCTCGTCCGAGCAGGAAATCATTGGGGAGGAGGACATGGCTCACCCGCTGCTCCACACGGCGGTGGACCGAGGATGCGCTGAAATGGTGACCCACATGCTTGGGAAGGGCATTTTTGACATTAACGAGAAAGCGGTCTACCACGGCCTTGAAATCGGGACCTTTGGCCAGACTTTTAGCCCGCTCGGGAGAGCGGTCCAACAACCAGAAGCCCAGATTTTCTGGACTCTCCTCGACCAGCCTGGAATTCGGGTGGAATTGGACGACCTCCACCTTTGCATTGCGAATGGGGACGTGCGCCGGGCCCGTTCTCTCGTGCCCTTCCTGTCGGATTCAGACATATCAACCGATAAGATTCGGAGCAAGTGGACACTGCATTGTCTCCTTCCAATCGCATTCAAGAATGGAGTGGAGGACACCGCCGCTCTGATAATGGACTATGTAGGGAAGGGATGGAACGTTGACGCCACCAGCTCCTCCGCCCTTTTCGCCAGGGGCTTATCATTGGGAAGTAACTGCAAACTGCCGGTCATCCTCACAAAATACACACTCCTCCACATGGCTTGTGTCTATAAAGGCAGTGGGATCGTGCAGGTGCTTGTGAAGGTGGGAGGCGCGGATGTTAACTGCAAAACGGAAGGGGACGTGGAGATCAGCCCCCTCCAGATTTCGTTGGTGATGAAGCAATGGGACGTGGCGGGTTTCTTGATGGAAAACGGAGCGGATCCAAATCAGCAGGGTAGTTTCTTCAAGGCACTTCCATTCACCAAAGTGATGAGGAAAAATTTGACGTCCGGGTAAGATCCTACAGATCCCTTCACATGTCTTTCTTGATAACATACAAAAGCCTGATTGTTTATGGTATATTTTTAATTACCTTATTTTTTAATTTTGCAGCAAATTGCAAGTAGGTTCCTCATTGAACGCCGTGGAACTTGTGCTCAGAATGGGGGACGACGCAGGGCTTCCGATTCTGGACCAGATGCTTGCGAGAAGCGACGTAGGAGCCAATGAACTGCACTTGGCGTTGGAGGGAGGCAATCCCGCCATTGTCCTCAAAGTGCTTCAGAAATGCTCGCATGTTTTAAGCAAGCAAGATCTGAGCTGGATATCAGTTTCCGTTGATGGTTATGGGGAAACAACCGCTGTTCCGGAATCCGTGCCTTCACTCCACTGGCTCCTTCACAATATCAACTCACGGTTAGCTTTCCCGGAGAGTAATGAGCCCCGATTGGACATCCACCCAGCCTTGGCAACTCTGGTGAAGCTGTTTGTGGACCACGGCTACGATCTCAATCTGAGCTGGAAGTCGACTCCAAAAACTTGTCCAGTTGCTCGAGAGCCGTTGCTTCACCAACTCTTGCGGATTGACTTGATACGCAGGACAAACCTACTTGGAACGCTGCTCCAACTTGACTACTTCCAGTGCCTGGTTCCAGTTACCAGTGTCGAGGGTCGGGACTGTCTGGAATATCTTGTACGCACCTGGAACGACTGCTGCCGGGTAAATGCTCGGACTGAATGCTGGCAGCCTCTGCCCTCGGGAGACAAGTTGACCTGCTGTGTGGATCTGGTCAAGCTGCTCATGAGTCACGGCTTAAATGTCAGCGCAGTGGTCATCAGAAAGGAGTTCACGTACCACTTTGGCTACAAGCCAATGATCCAATTGCTGTACCGGAATGGGGCCAACATCCAGGACGACTACTTTTCTCCGGGGACCGTTTGCAGTACTGGCAATTCCTTCTCGAGGAAACTGGAGAGGGAGCTTGGCGAGCTGAAGGACTGGAAGGAGGAATTTGACCGGGACAAGCCGATAAGCTTGAAGAATGCTTGCAGGTTGGTTGGTATTTTTTAGTACATCTCCGATAAACATGAAATCATCTTTATAGTAGTAAGATGTGTATCTAATTGTCTCGTATTTACTTTGGTTACAGGCTCCGCATTCGGAAAATGATGACAAGAAGTGTGGATCTGAACATGTTGAAGGGATTGCCAGTTAGCGTGAAGGAGTTTGTGCAGCGCAATGATTTCGTCTAGATAATTAAACAAAAACTGTTAGATATCTTTTGTAATTATTTTCTTTACCTAGTTAAATTAGCCATATGGATTTATCCTGCGGTTTACAAAATGTGTTTATTGTGCGATGTGTAGATGGCAAGGGAGAAAGTAGGTAGGTATGTACAAATGTTCACTCAATGAGCGGACAATGCAATACAGATAAACATGTGCACAAATGTACATAACTAATTTTTTACCTTCTTTAGCCATCTCATCATCTACATCCTTTTACTCTCCGCAATAATAATAGTAATAATAATAATATGAATTACTGAACTACCAGAAATGTGAAATGGTTGTTTTTTATAAATTACACACTACAATACTGATCACTGTCATCCGAAAACTAACAGGAAAAGTTTAATGCGTAGTTATTTGTATTCAAGTTGTTAATTATACTTCGAGTTGTTTATGAATTGCTTTGAAGTGGAAATGTGTACTAGCTCGGCGTGGAACTATTATGATAGTCTACTTACTGTGATCTTCAAATTTCCAACTTTGTTTCGTTCTGTCGAAGGCTATTAAATGATAAAGAAAGACTACCATTCTTTTGAAATAATTGTTTGATTGTAAACATTTTATTTAATTCTTTATTTCTAAATCATAGCTTCCCTTACTTGAACGGTTTCGTCATGAAAACCAGTTGTCCCAAATGCATTTATCTCACTGATCATTACCTTCGTTGCCATCACCATTGGTATCTAGTGAGCTTTGCATTTGGAGGAAAAAAACATTTTTCCTCTTCCTCAAAAAGTGACAAAAGTTAGTCAGAGTCGATCAAAAGCAGAAGAAAAGTCATCCCTTTTTATTTTGTCGAAAAGGAAGCATAACAGATTGAACAAGAGATAAATAGAGACGAATCATACTCGATTAAAAACAAAAATTGTCTCAAAGGATGATAATGCAAGTGTTTTAAGAGCTAAAATTTGACTCATTTTTGATTTTTGTTGCTAATAATGGTTATCGTTATCGTCTCGTACATTGTCAGTGGGCTAGGTCGTCGTGATTTCCACAATGAAGTAACTAACCCTATAAGCTCCACAGTGAAAGATTCGTGATTAAGAGATTATGAGTTGAGAAAGATGCCATGAGAAAGTCAATTGGAACACAATACACACACCACATTCTTATGGTACCAAAACTTTCTAACCATGACTAACAGTGTTCACTAACAGTTTGTGGAATAAAACGGAACACATGTAAATTATATTAGCATATAAGTGCGTGGTCTACTTCATCTTCGCGAAAATTCACAAGGTGCTTTTTAACTACCTTCATACTTCATGCAAACCTCTTCCCCGTCTTTCACCTCTGTGCAGCTTTATAAAGTTATGACAACGCTGCTCTAGAATTCATTATCATCTTGCATTACAATTAGGCACATAGGCATTCAAAAAATCATGCAACATTACTCTGGATGTAAAAATAGGTTAATCATTTTGTGATATGCATTTAAGTGAAAAGTATTTAGCATACAATGTGATTATATTTCAACGCCAACACGGTAATATCATGACTCATATCAATGCCAATAACGAGGTGTTGTCATACTGACGCCAGAGTGATGATGCAGTGCTTTTTAAAGTTTTATTCTTTAATTTGCTCAAAATGCAGTAGTGGAATGTAGGTAGGTATGTGTACACGACGCTGAATTAATTTCAAATTATGTACTCGTATAGGCACCACTTATGGTATACATTTTGGACAATTTATGCCGAATAAAATGTTTGAGAATAAGGATTTTAAAATTATCTGATGAAAAATTATCATGCCATCAACCTCAACAGAGGTGTATATTTTGTGGACTCATTTAGATAAGCATGAATCATTAGAATATCCAATCGAGAATAATATTGAAACCGTGTTACACATGCGAACATGTTCGATTTCAACCACATCTTCTTTTTCGTTACTCATCATCCTCATCTTCTGCTTTTTGTAAATTCAGATAAAAACTTGTCTATTGTATCATGGTGCAATGGTAATATGGTAATGTCAACTCCTGATACTTTTCTTATACTCGAAGCTATTCATACTTACTTACTTACTTACTTACTTACAACTACTACACCACCACAGATAATGAAAAGGATGGCGGAAGTAGAAAATGAGAGTAGGATTTTTGCTGAGCGTCTCACGTCACCCCTACTTTAACTGACAACGCCAATCGTTGCTTCACAGCTAACTGTGGTAGTTTAGTAAGGAAAAAGTTTTATGAGTTTTTAATGAAATATATTTGTGTATGGAATGCTTAGGATAACTGACGACATTTTCTATAAACGATGTAGGGGTGGGAATATCAGTGAATATCATATCAGTAATGATCAGTAATAATTATTTAGACTTTTTAAACGTGATATTTTTAAACAAATATATATAAATGAGGATCCCGATGCATGCATACTGAAATAAATGTGATTTCATAAAAAACATGGAATAAATAATATTAGAGGAAGAACTTATTGCAAAACATAAATTTGTTGATGCTGAAAACAAGGCTACCAATTTACTAAAAAGAGGTATAAAAGATTATCTATTTACACTTTACAATGACAAATGAACACAAAAATAAACGAATTAAAAAAGGCATTCGCTCTATTTTTGCTGTTCCAATTTCTGATTGTACAGATCCCGGGTATATTGCTGAGTGCTAGCGATTTCATTTTCGGTGTCTCCAGTGTCACCCATTCGTGCAACGGTAAACTCCTTCAGAAACTTGAGCCGATTCCAGATATCCGATTCGTACATTCTGCCCGACAGCATCAATCTGCGAATCTCAAGCTCCCCCTCGTTTCTATTCTCAACCTTATTAATTGCCTTGATTCTGCTCAACCCTTCATCGTGGCAGACAAGTACGTACTCAAGACAGGGAAGGTGGTCCAGAATTCGGTCGTACTGAACGAATGGGCGGTCCTCAATTTCAACAGTCTTGATCCGCTCCAATGCGAATTCGGGAGGAGCGGTGCTTTCGAAGTCTCTGCACCGCGCACGAAGCCCAAGGCTAAGATAAGCCAATGAAGGCAAGCCCTCCCTCAGTGGTGTCAGTAGTTTTCCGATTTCCCAGTCCTTCCAAATGATGAGATGCAGCTTAGCAAGATTGGGAGCGACCAAAGAACGACATAGGTTTCGCCAAGAGCAGTAGCATAGCCTAAAGTTGAGGTGTAGATCCCTGAGCTGTGACAACTGAAGGCCTTGGAATCGTGGCGGATCCTTGAACCAGACGTAGGAACAGGTATTAAGTTTCCTCAACTGACTTGAGTATTTCCGCATCAGTTCAGCCATAACAGGATTCGGTCCTTCCGGAAGAATCTCTGAGAGCGTGTGGAGATGAGGAAGCTCTGGTAATGGATTGGCTTGAATATAATTCTTAACAGAGTTCATCATTCTTCTGTCAGCGTCATAATCCAAAGGATCTTTTTCGAATCCGTGGACACTTAGAGTTCTCAGATTTGGCATGAGACTGAGGGCCCTTTGGAGAATCGAGTAGTTGTGACCCAGATGAAATCTCTGGCGCCTGTTGAGTGAAGGAGCCAAGTGTACATGCCAGATGTGCTGTCCAAACTTGGAGAGGAAGGCGATGGCCGCGATCCAGTACTCTTCGCCCTCCGAATAGCTGTTGTCAAAACAAACATCCCGCATGACGAACGGATTCCGCGGGTGTGCCTTCATTTCTTCCATGAAGGTCTCGATTTCGTCGGAGTCTCGCAAAGTATTGTGAAAATCCTTTTAGATTAGATAAGTCTCATACCGGGGGCGGTGTGGAGGATGATTCCTGCCAAAAGCGTCCGCATTTGCACTGATAGCCTCGGACATGGAGGGGTAAACAGCCATAGTCCGATCCTGTGGCAGTGCCTGGAGACAGTTATCCACTGATTTGCTCCATTCCTTGCACACGAGACGGCAGTTGAGGATGTCCTCCTTGTCCAGTTCCGAGAAAATCAGTGGAAAAACCTAAATGGAAAGAAAAAAAGATAAAAAGTTACTCAAAATATATGAAATGATTTGTCAAAGTAAGGACCATAATGTAGAAAACTTTATTTTTAACAGCATACCTTGTTAAATGCCCAATATGGTTGGGAAGGTTTCAAGATTCGATTGAATTGCGGAGAATAATTGGACACCATCATGAGGTCGTTCGGATCACTCAGGTGGGAAAACATCATTTCCAAGACCTAAAATGTAGAATAAATGAGTTGGATTAGTGAGTTCAAATTATACATGATGTTACTCCACCATAATCATTTGACATTTAATACATGAACTATTTACTGTTAATAAACAGAATTAAACGAAATTAAGCTCAGACTTACCTCTTCTGGAAAATTGACGGGCTTCCCATTAACGACACCTTCCCCTTGTGAAGTCTCAGATTCCTGTTCTGTCCTCAACTTCTTAGTTGCTGGAATGTCGTTGGAATCCATTGCATCGAATGCTTTCACTCCAACTACTTTTTTCAGTGATTTGAGAAAAGTTTGACAAGTGGAGTGGATTAGTGCAGTTTGAGTTTGCGTAAAGTCAAAACTCGTGGAATTCAATCAAAAATGCTCTGAAGGTTAGTAATTTGAGATATTACCTTCAGACTGTTTGCTCTGGTTGTAATGAAGTCGAGTTCCAACCGAATAATACGAAGTTGAACCTGCGGAGCTGCTCTATTTATACCCATTTCAGACAAAGGACCTTCGAATCTCTGTTTTCTACATTCAGTCTGTTTCGATTTATCAATCCAAATTTGAAAACTTTCAATGTTCACTTCATTTGCATTAACATGTGATGAATATTAAGAAAATCAAGAGTTGTATGGAGTGCATTGTACGTAATATCCCCGCACCTTGAAAATAGTTTTTAATTGCGCACTATCGCATTAAATGCCTCTATAAATTGGATGACATGAGCATGTACTTATTTGCATTCCTTGTCTATTCTTATTATATGTTTGAGGAGAAAGAAAGAAAGCAATAAGTCAGTTCTCTTAATAATGGATTGCGTAGGAGAAAGGCAAGTATCGGTTCGTGGCGGTGTCCCTGTTATTTACTATATGACGACATGAAATCCAAATAATTATTATAACTGACCTTTGTCCTTTTGTTATCCAATGGCAATACGAAATTATCGCATTTATTTATAAGTTTGGAATTATTCCAATATTTGGCTATTAGTCAAATGATGGAACAGTAAGTCCATTTTCCTTATAGTGCAGCGATGATTAGACACGTTTTTCCATAAATTAGCGCAAGACTACAGGGTCTACAAATATGTAAATTTATGTACAGATAAATTCTTCCTTGGACCCTGATACATTATGAAGCTTATGTTGAAGAATGCTGAAATTCAATGAAATTTTGAATGTTCAATGAAATGATTGAAACTGACAAACATGTTATTATTAGCAAAGTAGTCGTCCAAGAAGTCTTGGATTTGTATGAAACGTTAAACGATAGAGTGGCGAAAGGTACTTCGTTAGCTAACGATGCGAATTTTATGAGAAATAACTGCACCTGTTTATTATGACTTTTTGTCATTTCTATCCATAAGGCTATTCATATTGAGCGCACCGATTGCATAAAGTATTAAGAACCAGAAGAAAACTTGCTGTCAATTGTTGGACTGATAAAAGAACAGTTTTACGAGAAATGATAACTGGTAATAATTATGAAAAAGGTTTGATGATATACTTGCAATGTTTCAATAATCTGAGAGATGTTCAATTTTTAATGTCATGAATGGAATATAGTAACAATTTCTTGCGTTGGCTTCGTATAAACTTGTGGCACTCCTTTAAAGTACTCAACTTTTCTTGTTTCTAAGCTAAATATTAGTAAATGTAATTAAGAAATAACAATAATTTGAATTGCTGAAAAGGTAATGGAATTGTAGGATGAAGATAAATATCCAAGCTGTTTATTTTAGGCAAGATATTTTCAATGGGGCATGTAGAAAGTTCAGATATTTTTCGAAGACCAAAAATCATTTCATGTCAAATTTGTATCTCTTTTGTCGATCTCAATTGTAAAGTCGTCCATCATCCCAAACACCAGCACAAGCATTGACGCTTAATTCCTTTGAAATTTTGCTTCGTCTCTTTATGTACACAAATCAACTGGATGAAAAGCATAATAATGTGAACGTGAAGTGTTTTTATCTGAAAGAAAGCGCAGGAGGAAAACAAGTGACTTGGGTAGTTATTGGCGGTACAAAAAAATGAATGAATAAATGACATGCGTTTTTACATGCAGTGGAAGTAGAATGATGTAGTACCTTATTGATTTGCTAATTTTAAATTTTTCTTATGGGCCAATGAACACTCACATATTTTAATATTTACCTGTTTACTGACAATCCGTGCAATCAAGAATCCGAGCTGTAGGTTGTCTGAATTTGACTTGTCATTCATATTGTTTAGAACGTGCAAATATTTCACATCATGTCATGTCACAATTATCATGGTCTCAATCCTTTTATGTCAACTGGATTCACTACACTACAAAAGGGACAATTTTTCTTTATACCGATTATATCAAGTCGTAGCAGTCATCCTCGTTCTTATTATTGTCGCCATTATCATTAAAATTGTAAATACAGCCACGACAGTGTCAATAGGTCAACAAGCATTGTTACCACTAACATTCCCCCTTTACCTGTTCATCACTCTTCGTAAAAACTATCAAACATGTGAAATACTCCAAACTTAACGCATGTACTGAGAATCATTTTCTATTCGCATTCCCATTCATTTAAAAACCGATAATTAGAAAAAATGACAATCACGACATCATGCAGCCGCAACAAAACAAAGGAAAGCGGGAAAAGTAAGTGGATTATAGTTGCTTCCAATGATAACCATCATGAAGCGTGACTAGAAAGTCGTGATTTTTTCCTTCCCTTTCGTTATTTCATTGGTAGTAGGGAAGAGACTTGTGCCTGTTTGAAAACACAACCGACAACTGAACTGGACCTGAACTGAAGCCTTGTAGAAAAGTTATTGAGCAAGCTTGCGAAGTATTGCTTTCACTTTTAATGTCACGTAATGATGAAAAGTTATAGAGAAGTGATAAGGAATTGAGACATGAAATCATGAAATCTCCGATAAGCATGAAATCATCTTTAGAGAAGTAAGATGTGCATCTAATTGTCTTGTATTTACTTTGGTTACAGGCTCCGCATTCGGAAAATGATGACAAGAAGTGTGGATCTGAACATGTTGGAGGGATTGCCAGTTAGCTTGATGGAGTTTGTGCAGAGCAATGATTTCGTCTAGATATTTTAAAAAACCTGTTAGATATCTTTTGTAATTATTTTCTTTACCTAGTTAAATTTGCCACATGGATTTATCCTGCGGTTTACAAAATGCGTTTATTGTGCAATGTGTAGACAACAATGGAGAAAGTAAGTATGTACGTACAAATGTTCACTCAATGAGCAGACAACGCAATACAGATAAACATGCGCACAAATGTACATAACTAATTTTTTACCTTCTTTTGCCATCTTATCATCTACATCCTTTTACTCTCCGCATATCCTTACTCTTTTCTCACTTGTCCTACGCTTTTCGTCTACATAAATGGGATGGATTGGATGCATTCTATAGGTCCATTGGAGAGTGAGTTAAATTTGTACTTACTCGCCTAATTTGACACGGTCTTCATTTCCGCAAGACTGTTATCATTCATTTTTCACGTTAATCGCATAAAATATGTGCTTATAGGTCCATTTGGGTAACTTTAGACGCTTTCAGGTTTTAGAAGGGAATACAGTGGTCGACAGAGAGAGAGAGAACACTTTTCGTGATTGTAGTGATTACCCTTTGGCTCATCGTTCACGTTTGAGTTAGTTGCTGCTGTTGCATGCAAAGTTGCGAACGGCGACGTTAGCAACTATAATAATAATAGTAATAATAATAATAAGAAGAATTACTGAACTACCAGAAATGTGAAATGGTTGTTTTTTATAAATTACACACTACAATACTGATCACTGTCATCCGAAAACTAACAGGAAAAGTATAATGCGTAGTTATTTGTATTCAAGTTGTTTATGAATTGGTTTGAAGTGTTAATGTGTACTAGCGCGGCGTGGTACTATTATGAAAGTCTACTTACTGTGATCTTCACATTTCCAACTTTGTTTCGTTCTGTCGATGGCTATTAAATGATAAAGAAAGACTGTACAATTCTTTTGAAATAATTGGTTGATTGTAAACATTTTATTTAATTCTTTGTTTCTAAATCATAGCTTTCCTTACTTGAACGGTTTCGTCATGAAAACCAGTTGTCCCAATGCATTTATCTCACTGATCGTCACCTGCGTTGCCATCACCGTGGGTATCTAGTGAGATTTGCATTTGGAGAAAAAAAAAGTTTTTCCGCTTCCTCAAAAAGTAACAAAGTCAGTCAGAGTCGATCAAAAGCAGAAGAAAAGTCATTTTTATTTATTTTGTTGAAAAGGAAACAAAAGATTTAAAAACGGATGAATAGAGATGGGTTGGTAGACGACTCATACTCGATTAAAAAAAAAATTGCCTGAAAGGATGATAATATTGATAATGCATTGTTTTAAGAACTAATGTTTCACTCATTTTCGATTTTTGTTGCTAATAATGGTTATCGTTATCGTCTTGTACGTTGTCAGTGGGCTAGGTCGTCGTGACTTCTACAATGAAGTAACTAACATTATATGCTCCACAGTGAAAGATTCTTGATTAAGAGATTACATAAATGAGTGGAGAAAGATGCAGGGAGAAAGTCAATTGGAACAAAATTTATACACACTACATTTTTATGCTATCAAAACTTTCTAACCATGACTATAATAACAATAATAATAATAGTTATTATTATTATTATATACATAAGTGCGTGGTCTACTTCATCTTCGCGAAAGTTCACAAGGTGCTTTTTAACTAGCTTCATACTTCATGCAAACCTCTTCCCCGTCTCTGACCTCTGTGCAGCTTTATAAAGTTATGACAACGCTGCTCTAGAATTCATTAGCATCTTGGATTACAATTAGGCACATATGAGTTCAAAAAATCATATAACATTACTCTGGATGTAAAAAAAGGTTAATCATTTTGTGATATGCATTTAAGTGAAAAGTATTTAGCATACAATGTGATTATATTTCAACGCCAACACGATCATATCATGACTCATATCAATGCCAATAACGAGGTGTTGTGACACGGACGCCAGAGTGATGACGCAGTGCTTTTGAAGTTTTATTTTTTAATTTGCTCAAAATGCAGCAGCGGAATGTAGGTAGGTATGCACTTTTCTTGTAGAGTTCTCCACATTGTGAATCCACAGAACAATAAAAGTTTGAAGACAATGATAGAAAGGCATGAAAATCTTTGCAGAGTAATTTTAACAAAGCAAATTAATAAAATAACTTGATGACAATTGTGAACGCGACGATGGGCATTACTTTCTCACATTTCAGCTCCAATCAGTGCAGTGTAAAGTGTTATGTAGTTATGTAATGAAGATGTTTGTGTACTGTTTTATTATAGAATGAGTGAGCTGGTATACGACTTATGATGAGATTGATGAAGATGAAATGATGATGACGATATTGGAAGGAAAGGTTGTCTATCTGCGCCAAATATGCAATGGAAAGAACAAAGGCAGCGAGTTGCAACAGACAATGACTTGACGAGTTAATACAGTATTCATTAAAAAATTACACTTTTAGTATCTAGGTATGCATATGACAAGTTTATTTTGAACAAAATACGTAATTACCTTCACCACATGTACGCTTGGAAAGAAAATTATCCGATTTCTTGCCCTCGTAGGTACGGGTGTACAAGAACGGTTATGACTGCTTCGTTAACTTCTTGGAATCATGCAATGACATACAAGCAAGCACTGTAACGATCTATGAACTGGTGAAAATGAACCATGAGCATATTTTTAGAAGGTAGCTCTCGTGCACAATTAGTTGTAAAATCATTTGATCCATAGACCATTCAATTAGAACCAACAATTAGAAAAATGACAATCGGGAAATCATGCAACAGCAGCAAAACAAAGAAAAGCGAACAAAGTAAATGGACAAAAAAGCAGATTCTCGCAGCGATCATGAAGCATGACTACAAGTCTTGCCTTTTCTTCCAGTTACGCCATTTTCATAATGAATACGAAAAAGACTTGTGCCTCTTTAAAAATACAGCCAACAAAACCGAACTAGAGTTTTAACAAACTTTCTTTACCGTCACCAGAGTAAGGGAAAAAGTCAATTACAAAAATTAATGGAATCTAGGGCCTAGATTCTAGGCAATCAGTTATTGGCTTTTGTCAACAATGCACATAGGAATTTATTAACTACCGGAAGCATGAAATGCTTATATAGGTAGTTATTAACTACCGGAAGCATGAAATGCTTGAAAGGTAGTTATAGCGATTGATCTGTTTGTCTGTCTGTCCGTCTGTCTGTCTGTCTGTCTGTCTGTCCGTAAACACTCTAACTCCCCTCCACGTTGACCGATTTGGCTCAAATTTTGCATAGAGGTACCTTTCCCCAAGGGGACGTTCCCTATTGAATTTCAGCCATGTACCTCATCGTTGACCGGAAATATGGGGGTCGGCGTCTTCGACCTGGTGGGGATGACCATGTCGTCAAAAACTTTTATTGTTTAAATCGATAGAGGAGTTCAAGACGATCATTTTTTGCCAAGGCACCATGGGTCAAATCGGTCACCTGGCGGTGGGGTGGGCTGTCAAAGTGTGGGTATCCCCAGTCGTCAAAATTTTTTATGCCGTAAATCGATCGGGATTATCAATTTGAAGATCAAAAACGTATTGTAATGGTCAAATATGTATCCATATTTGCTATTTTTGCATTAATCACTCTTCCGGTAGTTATGTATTAAAGGTTACACCTTACTAGTTGCGATTGATCTGTTTGTCTGTCTGTGTGTCTGTGTGTCCGTAAGTCTGTAAGCACTATAACTTTCCTCTACGTTGACGGATTTTGCTCAAATTTGGCATAGAGGTACCTCAGGTCATGAGAAAATTCGGTATTGATTTTGGGCCTCCGGGGGTCAACCCCACGGGTATGGTGGGGGATGAGGTCACAATGCATCCTTATGGCAAAAAAATGTTATATGCTTATCTGATAGAGAATTTTATGCTGATCATTTTTTGTCACGGCACTATTGGTCAATTCGGCCAACTTTGACCATTGACCCTAGGGTCAACAAAGGGTCAAAATATATTATTTCGGAAATTGATGGAAAAATTCAAGATTAGTGTTTGGAAAGTTGAACTAAATGTCACATTTCTCAATTTCACATAAATTGTGCTTCCGGTAGTTTTTTATTTCGGGTTTACACCCGTCCTAGTTAAATGTTGTTGTATATGCGAAATCAAAATGTCAGTCAAACTGCGAGTCGAGTCATACTTCCCATTATTGCGGTCATCTTGCAAATTTGTATGTTAGCAATGAGAATGAGAAAACCAAAAATAAATAACATAATATTATAGGTATGTATTAAAATGCATTTTGAAGAAATGGAACAGTGATTCAACAAACTTTATTTACCGTCAACACAAGATAAGAAAAACTCATCTTAACTTAAAGGACACTTGATGAACCAGCAACTTTCCTTTGACAACATTGACTTTGATAGTAATGTGGTGTCTGAGCGAAATGTCTTTCGTGAACAAAGTAACAGTAATAATAGCAAGTTGTAAAAATTATAACAATGACGGCAAAGGCAGGCATTCCAATAATCATTCCTTGCCATGTGTAGCTAGAGTTTGAGTTTCCAGCCACATTCCTAACCCTAAATTCGAATAAAAGTACGAGACAAAGTTTTTATATTTTTGTAATGATCGAGTTCGTGATTAATATTAAATTAAATTATGCGTTAATATAAATGCACATACTTGCTGCGGGGTGGTTAATCATCATGAGGGTAGAAATACCGTCCGTCTGCAGTTGCCACGAACGCCATTAAGCAGTCAGCAAGAGAGTGACTCCCACAAGATGGAAGCGACCCTGGACGTTTCCCCATCTTCACTGCGATCCCAGGACAGGAGGTCAGCTTCGAGCTCAAAAAGTTCAGCGAGTCACGGCTGCCGGCACCTGAAAATAATATAAACAAAGTTGAGCAGTATAATTTGTAAGGTTTGCTTTTAGCTCTATGCAAAATTATGCTTTAGCTACAAAGGCCTTACAAAATTCCAGGTTCGTACACCTTTAAATGCATTGAAATGCAAAGATCGGTGAGGTGACTTATGCTATGCTGTTCTTTATGCAAAATAAAGATATGCAAAACACAAAAAGATGTTTGTTTTTAAAAAGACAACTTCAGAAGGTTACGATTGTCAGGTATTTGAGAACGTCTTTGTAACAAAGGAAATCTCATTTACTTCAACATCAGTAAACTACTGAAGTCGGGATTTGAGAAACTTCGTTTCGGAAGTAAATCTCAAAAACGGAAAGAAGTCTGAGGGATTAGGCACTCAAAGACTTGTTAGATAACCGTCAGAGCAAGCTCAATGACAACCATCTCAAGAGGAACGAGAACTACTCTCAAGGAAAACAAAATAACAACTGACCAAGATGCTCTCGGCCGCTCGCCCTTTTATATGGACCGAGCTCCATAAGCAAGTATGCATGCGCACTTGATGGAGGAATTTTCCATAGTGCACGGATTCATTTGCTTAAGAGACCGAAATTTGAGCATTTGATTTAAATTCATTTGCTTATGTGCAAAAGTAGAGCACAACTACTTTGCGTAAAAAGCAAGAACAATAGTCTCAGTATGAAGAGACCTGACAACCCTTTCCCCCTTTTTAGAAAAAATGAATTTATTTATTTTTTACCCATAAACCTTATATAAAAATCATTTACATCATTATTTTAAATTCTTATGCATAATTATTATTATCTTAGACATATCTTCATAATTATTGAAATTTAATTTAAAATATATTGACGGCAGAATTTAAACTATAAAATATACCAATTTCTTAATTAACAAAAATATTCTATTAAAATACAACAGCAATGATCAACCGTCTTCAAACAATCTGTTTGGTAGTAGAGTAATATCTTTTGAATTGCAGCTGTACACGGTATCATCATCATGTAACAATAGCGCAAGAGCGTTTTTGTTTGCGTTGCATCTCTTGACAGAGGCAAACTCATCTTTGCTCCATGCATGGCTTTCTCCGCTTAAATGAACGGGAATAACATAGGCCAGCATCATACATGAATTTTTAACCAGTGATCGGCATTTATCTAAATACTGGACAACTTCAAACATACTTGCTTTATCCGTTGTCCCATAATAAGTGCAAACGCTGACCTTAGACTTTGAATGGAAAATATGTTGGTCACGAGAATCTTCTAACAGAACAGCATTTTGCATGTTATTTCGTGCTTGGGTAACTTGCCTAGAATCATCTTTAGGCTGCGTAAGAGTTTGCACGTCTTTTTGGGCTGGCTATGTTTGCCCAGATATGTCATTGGGCTTTACGAATGCATTGTAGCATTCTAATACAGCAGATGCAAATTTCACTTGTTGCTCATGAAACTGCTGCATTTGCTGCTGTTGATGCTTTAAGCGCAATTCAAAAAGCTGCATCACATGTATTAGCATATCAGTATGAGCACCGTTCGTTTGTGAAGTTAGCAGTTCTGAAGAATGAGCTGATGCGTCGGCTATAGCAGGTAATTTTGGGCGGCTTATTTGTGGTAGATGCGCATTTGTACGTGCATTAGCATATCCATAAAATTCGTCCATTGTGACAAATGGTAAATCTGAACTTCAAAATATGAAGTGAATTTACGTCAAGAATCAGGTAAGCTTATCTTGGTAAAGCCGATCTTATTAAGGTAGCCTTTTGTGGTCGTTTTTATAAGTTGTGAGCTTATAAGGTGGTCTATAGTGGTTACTTTATAAGTGTATGGCTTATTAGGTGGCCTGTAAGCTACCACTATGTTGGTAAGCAGAGGTGGCCTTTAAGTAACCACTAGCTTGGTAAGCAGAGGTGGCCTTTAAGTAACCACTAGCTTGGTGAGCAGAGGTGGCCTTTAAGTAACCACTAGCTTGGTGAGCAGAGGTGGCCTTTAAGCAACCACTAGCTTGGTGAGCAGAGGTGGCCTATAAGCAACCACTAGCTTGGTGAGCAGAGGTGGCCTTTAAGCAACCACTAGCTTGGTAAGCAGAGGTGGCCTTTAAAACAACCACTTGCTTGTAAGGCAGAGGTGGCCTTTAAAACAACCACTTGCTTGGAAGGCAGAGGTGGCCTTTAAGCTACCACTAGCTTGTAAGGAAGAGGTGGCCTTTAAAACAACCACTTGCTTGGAAGGCAGAGGTGGCCTTTAAGCTACCACTTGCTTGGTAGACAGAGGTGGCCTTATAATAGCCGTAGGGCTTTTTGCACGGTAACCTTATTCTCAAGCTAGTATTTATAGGACTAGAAATAACTTTTTTGGAAACCTGGGAACTTCACTGAAGTGGAATCTCAGGTTTTCCAGGAAATAATTAAACTAATGTTTGAGGAGTACTCAACTCAAATGACTAGGTTTTGGAAAACAAGGAGAAACTCGACTTGCGTTCGTGCAGGGTAACTGCGTATATTAAAATTCTGATGCCACCGATCTGAAGGGATCCCGGTTGAGCCCCCAATTTGTAAGGTTTGCTTTTAGCTCTATGCAAAATTATGCTTTAGCTACAAAGGCCTTACAAAATTCCAGGTTCGTACACCTTTAAATGCATTGAAATGCAAAGATCGGTGAGGTGACTTATGCTATGCTGTTCTTTATGCAAAATAAAGATATGCAAAACACAAAAAGATGTTTGTTTTTAAAAAGACAACTTCAGAAGGTTACGATTGTCAGGTATTTGAGAACGTCTTTGTAACAAAGGAAATCTCATTTACTTCAACATCAGTAAACTACTGAAGTCGGGATTTGAGAAACTTCGTTTCGGAAGTAAATCTCGAAAACGGAAAGAAGTCTGAGGGATTAGGCACTCAAAGACTTGTTAGATAACCGTCAGAGCAAGCTCAATGACAACCATCTCAAGAGGAACGAGAACTACTCTCAAGGAAAACAAAATAACAACTGACCAAGATGCTCTCGGCCGCTCGCCCTTTTATATGGACCGAGCTCCATAAGCAAGTATGCATGCGCACTTGATGGAGGAATTTTCCATAGTGCACGGATTCATTTGCTTAAGAGACCGAAATTTGAGCATTTGATTTAAATTCATTTGCTTATGTGCAAAAGTAGAGCACAACTACTTTGCGTAAAAAGCAAGAACAATAGTCTCAGTATGAAGAGACCTGACAAATTTAAGATTAGTTAACTATATTATCAATAAAACAATACCAGTAAAAAGTAGTAATTTTAATTACCTTAAATTAGCTTGACTTTTGGTTGAATCCGACTTGGATAAGTACAAGTGGTGGTCCGATTCCTGCCGTCCTTGTTTCTGTGACTTCCCAGGCGATCGATCCAATTTGGTTAACTGAAATAAGCAAATAAAATGAAAAAAATAGTAATTAATGCAAAGTCAGGTGAAAAAGGCAAGCGAGTGGGCTTTTGCAGTCTCTATTCTTGCAATGTGACTAAAAATCATGATAACATACTTACAACACGTAAATTACCATGAAACCGTTACCTGGACAGAGGCTAGAATGTGCCAAAAAATTTATTCGATTCACACAAACTTGCTGAGTCTGCTTATTGTTGGCCAGAAAGAGACAATCCAGTAGAAATATTATAATATCCCGTTACTTGACTTTGTTAAAAATGCAATGCCTTGCAAGCAACGCAAGCTGAGTTAACCACCGAGTGTTTAACTGACAAATGATAAACAGTTTCCACTCGCTATTTATATTACTTTCACTTACCCGGTCATCATGGACCAATGTATAAAGGCATCAGTATTATCGGAGTTGGCATACTTTCACATTCATCTAGCAGCGATTTGTTTAAAACTCAATTATTGTTATTCAAGTTGCCAATATGCAATCATTACCACAATAGTTATAATAGTCACAATAGTAATATTAACACTGATAGTCAATTAACTTGCAATTTCATGTCACAATGAAAAAACTGTTTGCACAGGTAGCTGGTGACAGTGGGGCAATGCAATGATTGCATATTAATGTCAAGTCGAATAATTATTGAAAACGTGAAGATTTTAAACTAATTGTTATTTTAACCGACAGTGGTCAAGACAGAGCACTTTTCGTGACTGGAGTGATAGCCCTTTGGCTCATCGTTGAAAGTTTGATCGTTGGTTGCTGCTGTTGCATGCAAAGATGCGGATGACGACAGCAGAAACTATAATAATAATATGAATTACTGAACTACAAAAATGGTAGCTTTTTATGTATTACTTATCCTTGCATTGTTATCCGTACTACTAGAAAAGTATAATGCGTGGTGTTTTGTATTCGAGTTGTTAATTAAAATGTGAGTTGTCTATGAATTGCTGTGATGCGTGGTAATAAGTATCCATATCTATCTACTTACTCTAATGTTTACAACACTATTTAGTGTTGAAGTATGAATGATCTCAGCCACGCCGCGGGCAGTTCAACTGGTGTTCTATTGTCATTAAATTCATAGGCGTTAAAAAAACAGGAGATCGAATGCAGAAGTTGTACTCGGAGCGAGGCCAAGAGCTTCCAAAACTGGCATTCGCTCTGGTCAATAAAGTACCTTTATCCACAAGGTTCTTCCTCCTAAGGAAATGAGCGTACGACAGCCCAAAACCAGGATTAATTGCCTTACGAATTTGATGTATGAAGTTAGATATATTGTGTGTTGTGTTGATTGGAATAGCATTGAAGCATCCTTTGCACAAGGACTTGACAATCAACTTCATTTCTTGTAGACTGCCTATTCAATTTATTGTATTTTACTTGAATTGAATCCATCCTTCAGTCTCCTGTCAATTAAATTGTTCTGTAAAGTATCCATTTTTATAATAACTTAATGTCACTTGATATAATAACTAATTTTTAGCTTTACCGTACATTTTATACCACCTTTGTATTTGCAAGTTCGTTGGTCTATATAATATGTAATTTGGTATATGTAATTTGTTTTTGGCTGTGAACGGAGCAGCACGCATACGGAAATCTTAATTTCTCTAGCAATAAATATAAAATGCTGGCGTAGCAGCATAATATTACGTTCTTTTTTTCTAACTGTAAACCAGCCTTAACTTTACGTGTGGGAAATTGCTTTAAAAATACACATCGGTAGACTAGGAGCAAGAAGAGTGTTTAAAAAGACCACAGCTTTTTCAGGAATGCTGAATCTCATGCACAAAAATTGTTTACTTTTCCTTACAAGAAAAGAAAGATATAAGTAATTATCGAATAGTTCAGTCTATAAGTAAAAAGGGTTGCTGAGCAGCAAAAAACGATGATTTGTGCCAAATCGAGGAGAGTCAGCAAGTGCACTCTGAGCACTTGCCAAGGTTGCTAATCATTGTGTAGAAATCTGAATTTCACCTTAAACTTTAATCATTAAATACACATTGCGGCATCATCTACGGGATTGCATGCGCAAGAATATGCATAAAAATGTCATTCCGTTCGAGACACATCTCACGTCACCCCAAAAAATTGCATACCTATCTGTTACTTTTGTCTTTCCGACGCTGCTGGGCTACTTGTCAAGTCTCTGTAGGTATCCTCTCACTTTACCAAAATCTTCGCCGGTCATCCTCATCGCGAGTATAGAAAGATGATAAGAAATAAATAGGACATTTAATATCAGATTGCTTGCACGGCTTAATGTAATAGCTTTTTTACATGTTTTATTAAATAGCACACAGTACAGAAACTAGGACAATACTTTGTCGACACCACATCTCTCCTTCTCTCGCAACTCAATTGTTAACCGTTCACCTCGCATTGAATCATTACTCTTGAACCAGTACACATACATATAATAATAGGTAATACTTAATAATATTATGATAAAGAATAGGCAGCTCTGGTTGTCAATACTTTGGATCCACTTTGGAGTAAATAATGGAATGTCATGAGTCATGACTGTCATTACTTTCTAGGTAACTTCAGTCAAGATGGGAATGTCCTAAACGGTTTTTTACCTTTCAGCAGAAAAGAAGGAAAATGCTAAAGCATTTTCCCCTTCATATGAAAAAGTAAATAAAGTCAGTGCTAGTCGATTAAGCTGAAGGAAAAGCCATCTAATTTTTGCTGTTGTTCAAATGGAGGCATAAAATATTTTTAAAAATATGAATCCAGATGGATTGACAGATGCGTCATGTCACAGTCACTACGGCATTTCTTTCCACTTCATAAGAATTCAATGTTTTTTACATTTTATTCGTTCTACAATAAATGCATAGGTCACTAACCTTCAAAGGCCAATATGAGTGATACTGAGATTCATAAATGATGATATTGAAGGATAGGTTCTCTACCTGTTCCAAACATGCTATGTATTGTATAGTATGTAAACAAAAGAACAAAAACGTTATTCTTTTTACTTATTATGGACATTATGGTATGTGTGAAAAGTTATATACCTATGTGCTTTTGGTGAGCACGCTCAGATAGGCAGCATTATGGGCTGTTGTTAAAAATATAATTTTTTCACACCAGGGCAAGTTGGTGCTTCTTTTATAGCGTTACACGAATGCAGCTTTTCATAGTTTCAATAATTCATTAAACACCGTTCCTTGTTTGCTACAATTAACTGGCTTATATTGGTTGCTGCTGATGCGTCATCGTCCCGTTCATATAAAAAATTTTAAAAGAGAAACAAGCACACAAGTTGCGCATGCTGTGCAGTAAGAGTATGATAACTTTAACCAGCTCATAATGAAGCGTCTCTTCTTGCGCACAAGCGCTTCAGTTGCTTTTTAATCTGTTGAATATGACATTAGATTGAGTGCAGATCATTCGTAAAATATTTTTTTTTGTTTTTGGCGTTGGAAGAATCAATACTACTATACATGCCAACAACCTAACAGCAAGTAGCCTTTTTCATTATCATCAACTCAATTCAAATATAAAGTTTTCTTTTACTGAAGAAGCCAAAACTCCAACTAGGTATTTAGGTATGTAATAGTTAGATGTGTGTACCTATCTTCTGTTAACAGTGTTGAAAATGCAAAGAACGCTTCACATAAAAAATGTAATGGAGATACATCACCATATATTTGTTTGTTGAGCAATAGAATAGAAGATAGGTAACATCATGGGATGAACATTATTTGGAACTTGGAGCAGTGCTTAATGCATTTAATAAGGTATGTAGTCATGTCAGCAAACATACAACTAGTAGTGTTTTTTTTAAACGACTGCTGCAAATCGCACAATTTTATTAGTTAGTTTAAGCCTGAGCCTGGTCGAGGGAGAAGACGATTTACTTACCAGTTGGAAAGGAATTCCTAACGCTTTAGTTTTCGAGCACTTCATAATCTCAAGTTTTCCCCATTCCACTCGTTTCAAAAATGTAAGTTTTACTCTTCATCTCTGGCAGAATCAAAGTAAAAAACCCAGAAAACGACGACGCGTCTCTTTTATCCATGTAAGTGAACATGTCGCTTCACAACTTGTAAAATCTAATGCAGTGTCAAAAATATTATTGTTTTATAGGTCGAAACGAGGAGTTACCTGCTTGTTTTGTGAAAAGACTTTTGCCATTTGCAATTTTCCACGTCATGTTCAAGTTCATACGCTTGAAAAGCCTAACTTATGCAATTCTTGTGGTCGAGGTTTTACCCGGAAAGAGGGCAGAAAGCGGCATCAACTCATCCACTCAGGACACAAACGGTTTAAATGTGACATTGGGAACTGCAAGAAAAGATTCACCCAACTAGTAGTCCTGATCCAACACAAACGAGTGCATTCAGATATCAGAGAATACCAGTGCAAATTTTGTAACACGTCGTTTAAATGGAAGGGGGTCTTCACCCGCCATTTGAAGTGCAAGCACTTGTTCGACAATTGGTACAAATGTCCGCTGTGTCCAGAGAAATTCGAGACCATTCCTAAACTCCATCCTCATCTCCGCACCCACCCACGAGAGGATTGTCTGGAGTGCCCCACCTGCTCCAGCTCACTGCCCAACGGATCCCACCTCCTCTTCCACGTCTACATGCACTCCCAAGAAAAGTCCGAAGAATTCGACACAAATTCCAGCGAATGTGGTACCGTGATGAATTCAGAAGCAAACCATGAAACTGGGAGAAGGGTGCGGCGTCTCGGGAGAAGCGAGTGTCCTTTCTGTGGAATACTGTTTTCCAGTTTTGCCGATCAGCAAGAGCACCTTCAAACCAAGCACGAGGCTACAATCACAATTCACCAGTGTCAATTTTGTAGCAGAAACTTTCAACGGTCATCATATTTAAAACGTCATATTCTTTCTCATATTCACGAGAGACCTTTCATTTGTCGGCACCCGCACTGCGATAAATCATTTGCGCAGTCATATAATCTTAAACGCCACATGGCACGTTGCCATCAACCCTGAACGTAGTTTCATCAATTACAGCACACCAATTTATATGCAACGTGCCAAGAGAATTTTAATGTTTTTTACTGATTTAGAAATGGCAGCTTTGGATGAACGTTGTCATTCTAGA
Organism: Sinella curviseta; assembly: GCA_004115045.4. NCBI lineage: Eukaryota > Metazoa > Arthropoda > Collembola > Entomobryomorpha > Entomobryidae > Sinella > Sinella curviseta. Next base: position 50,579,867 of record CM065489.1, on the reverse strand, counting down.
TTCCTTTGTATACATCGCATTTATCCTTTCGTACATTTTCTCATTGTAACTTTTTCCAGCTTCTATTTCACCACCTGAATCCCTACATTGTTTGATTATGTATGGAGTCAATAATGTTTGTATTTAATTGCAGTGTAAATACCATATCGTAAATTTATAAAAAAAAGAATATTAGCTAAAGTCTTTGTTAGCTTAGTTTAGTTGGCCCCTTGTGTGTGTATTTAATCGTTATGAATTGATTGGCAGTAGAAAATAAAATAGAAGAAACGTCTGGACCTTTGTACATATAATTTCGGGAGTTTTATCATCGTGTTTTAACTGACCCAGTTATCTATGAATGACTTACTAACGCAACTTTATCATTCATCATAACAAGTAGGTATTAACACTTTGCACTCACTACTAAATTGTAAATTCAGATGCAACAGAATTGTATAGTGCTCAAGCTCAATCATCCATTAGTATACTATCGTAAAAAATATGTTGACCATAGTAAGAAGAAATGGGTGGAAACAAGTGCCTTTTAACAAGCTTTTAATACTTTGTTTCATTCCGTGTGGCATCGAGGAACACACATTCCAAGCATTTTTTTAACTTGCAAAATAAAACAAAGGTTGCTGAAAGCCACAGAATTTTTTTTACGTTGATGTATAAGCCACAATACAAGTTCAGTAACATATTATTGTACTCAAGAATGTCAAAAAGAGAAAGTGTCATTGGCATTTGTCTGCACGAAAATAACTCATGTGCAGTTAACGTGACATGTATAGTATAACTATCGGAAAGGTTAGAAAGTTTACTAAAGAGCACAAAGTGAAAGGAGAAAATTCACAAGCCAAGAAAAATAAGACTGCGACTTGCGAAGAGACAATTTCGTGACGATTTTATAGAGTATCCATAAAAAAGTTCATGTTGCTACTACATTGGCATACCTGACAAGCTTACTTTGAACAAAATGCATCAAAGTACCTACATAATATGTAATATGTACATGTGGGAAGTAAATTAGCCGACGCAGTCTTCTCGTGGTACAAGCGGCACGGGATTACTAGATTTATTGTTAGTCAATTTTATCAATTCATTGGAATCGTAGAATGGCATTCAAGCACTAAATAATTTGATGCGCTTTTATTTATCTTGAAGGAGATGAAATGGTGACACGTGGCAAAACACGAAAAGAGTAAAACACATATATGTGAACAAAAAAGTTCATGTTTTTACTACGTTGGCATACAGGAAGAGCTTACTTTGAACAAATGCATCAAATTACCTACATAATATGTAAATACATGTGGGAACTTCCCACTGGCAAGTAAATTAGCCTACGCCGTCTTCTCCGCCGCAGAAAAAATCCACTTGCGAATGCAGGCATTTCAAGCAAAGCTTAAATGGATATCTGGCTGTAATAGCTTATCTTACCCAGCAGCTCCAAAAGAGTGTATAGGAGTCCATATAAAAAATAAAGTGCCAAAATACGCAGTACTTGAAACTGTACAAAGGAAAGCTATACTACATGCATCATAAATGATTTTTTGTAATATTCAATAATATTCATATCCATTTACATATATGCGTACCTAGCAAACATCCCTTGCAATTCTATGCGAAATGACAAAGATTACTTGCCAAAAGCACATGTACCATGTGTCAGCAGCCTTTCTTAATACCAAGCCATGTAGATATATGTTTACGTATGAACGTTCTTTGTTATTTATGTACTCGAAAAAAGAAAGTAGAGAAAGAGTTAATACATTATACCTACGTAAACTCGACAGATTTTAATGCGTAGGTATGCCGAAGATCTTAATTTTGACAAAAAATAACTACCTACATATAATATGCACTTATGGGAAAACATTAGCCAAACATATTTTGTGATCGTAGGTACAATTATACAAGATTTATTTTTATGCCAGTGTCATCTACTTGTGAGCATAATGAAATGACATGCAGGCACTGAATGAATGACCTGATGTATTTTCATAAAAACTTGAAGATGAAATGATGAACGGTGGCAAAACACGAAAACATGAAAATTTAAATGGTCATTTATCTTTATGCCCATGCCCAAGTTGGTAGTCAGCTTATCAAATGTTACTTAAAGTTTGAATGCTAAGTGATAACGATAAGTAGTTGAGACATTTAACGAAAGAATCAATAAAAAATGTAGGTAGGTATATTTGTGTAGCATTTGAAGAAATGGCACCGTGTTTACTGAAACGTTATTTTGCGTCCACACAAGAAAATAAAAACTCATTTACACAGCAACAGACACAGGATAATCACAAATTGGCTATTTCCAACACTGCAAATATAGGAATTCATTACCAGTTTACAAATTACACTGATTTTGGAAGAGGACCATGGATGGAGTTACGCTGCACCAGGATGAGATGTCTGAGGAGCGGAAGGCATTTGGTAAAGGAAGAAGTAGCAGAAATAACAATTTGTCAAAATTAAAATAATGACAGCAATAGCGAGCACACTGATAACCGTCCATAGCGCCTCGAGATTTGAGGAAATCCTACTCATGTTCCTGAAATCAAATGAAAATACAAAACGACATTTAATAACTGTGAAGTAAATGATTAACCTTATGATCAGCATTAAATTACATTACGTGTTAATATAAATGCCCTTACAGGTCCAATGATCTTTGGAGCTCGGCCAATTTGTAATTGACCATCTTTTCTGAATAGGTATACCTGCCAAGGCGTACATAACCCGGCACGTTAGGAGCACCGTCAGCAGTTGCCACGAACGCTATTAAGCAGGCAGCCAGCAAGAGAGTGACTCCCAAAAGATGGAAGCGAGCCTTGACATTTCCTTTCCCCATCTTCATTCCAATCCGGAGAACCGAAGGACAGCTTTGAGCTCAATGTTTCAGCGATTCACGGTTACCGACACCTGGAAATAATACAAACAAAGTTGAGCAACATGATTAAAGATTAGTTAGCTAAATCAATCATCATCACTAGTTATCAGAGAACAAAATTAAACACTTGAAATCACCTTAATTTAGCTTCACCTTTGGTTAAATTCAATTGGGATAATTGCGAGTGCTCCGATTCCTACTTGTCCTTTCCCGAACACTTCCCAGGCAACCAATCCAAGTGAGTTAACTTAAAAACAGCAGATACGACAACACGGAAACAAATTAGTAATTAAAGAGGGGCCAGGTAAACAGACAGCGCAGCGGATATAGCTGATTATAATAATATTTAGATGAGATTACAAATTAATGATAACACGCAACACGTAAATTATTTGACTAAAAACATTACTTATTTTTGTGTTGTGGATGGTGACAATAACGTAGGTAGTAAAGCAGTTTTGCACGTAAAAACCTTTTCCTCACTCAGCTCTCGTTATTCTGATTTGCACGTGACCTCACTGAGCTGTGCGTCGTTTGTTTGGGCACGGGGACGGTTGGTGCGAAGGTTCTATTTCGTTTGCAATGGAATTTTTTGCATGACACTTTTAGTTTTAAATCACGGCTTCCCTTACTTGAACAGTTTCTTCATGAAAGCCACTTATCTCTGCATTTATCTGACTAATTATTACCTTCGTCGTATTGTGTTTGTGTTTGTGCAACAACAGCAGCACCGCCTTCGCTTTGTTCACGTTTAATACAATGCCTCTCTTACTCTATTGTTAATTGTTAGCTCCTCGTATAAAAAAGAAAATAATACTGAAGGTGAAAAGTGTTGTTAGGGGAGCAGAAAATTCTGCCTCAATTAATTTGTTCGAAAAATAAGTATACCTATTTGTATTACCATAAACAATTACCATTTTTATTACATAATTTCACGTATCATTTCAATCCTCATCATCAATAAATTAAAATTGTACTTTCATGACCATTGACCATGTGCGTATGCATCTGTTATTCTCAATCCCAAAAGTGCTACCAAATATATATTCCACATACAACAACAGGTTATAATGTTTTTATTGGTTCTCAAGGAACTAAGTATTACTGACCATTACTGTCAAGTGGCTCGTTCTTTCCTCTCATCTCCCCCAAAAAATGCGATTGACAAGCTCATCACGTGTGTGGAGAAAGATAATAAGAAATAATAGTACATTGATTATATTGATTGCTAGCACTATGTAATATTATGCGTCTTTTGTACTGCTAGTGGCTTTACGGAATGTTAAGACTAGCATTAATTTCTAGGCAACTTTATTGAAGAATGGAGTGGGAAAATAACTTCCTATGATCCTTCGATATATGACTTTGCAGAAAGGAAGGAAAAAAATCTAAAGCATTTTGCCTCTTCCCTTGAAAAAGTAAACAAGGTCAATCAGCGTCGATCAAACAGGTGAAAAGTCATATTTTTGCTGTTGTGAAAAAAAACGCATAAAGGATTTAAAAAGAGATGAATAGAGTTGGGCTAATAAATGAATCATGCTTGATTAAAAACAAAAATGGTCTAAAAGGTCGATAATGCAAGTGTTTTAAAAGCTAAAGTTTCACTAATTTTCGATTTTTGTTGCTGATGATGATGGTTATTATCTCGTATATTGTCAGTGTGCTGGCTGTTCGTGACTTCAACAATGAAATAGCTAACCTTATAATATGCCTAACAGTGAAAGATTCACGACTAAGAGATTACATGAATGAGTTGAGGAAGGTGCAGAGAGGAAGTAAATCTGAACCAAATACATGCATACAACATTTTTATGCTTCCTAAACTTGCTTACTACGACCACGATAAGAATAATAACAGTTATTATTATTATTACTATTATTGTTTTATATGTACATTAATACATAATATAGTTCGTTGATAAAAAGGTGTAAAATGTAAAGTAGCAGATGAAGGTGTAATCTACTTTATTTTAGCGAAATTGCACAAGAAAGATGCATTTTCACTAACTTCATAGTCACGCATACTTCTTCGCCTTTTTTACCTCTGTGTAGCGCTTTAACTTATGTCAACGTTGCACTGGAATTCATTAACAATTTGCAAAATAATAAAGCACATAAAAATACATTACTTTGGAGGCAAACTATGCTAATCAAGTATCGATATGACTTTATTGAAATGCATTTCGCATGTTTTTCAACGTCAACACGATTATATCGACACCAATAACGGGATCTTGACGCCAGAGTGATGAAGAGAAAGTAACTTTTTCGTTCTCATCCTCATTTTTTTCGTTTCTTAAGTCACATTAATGATTATGAAACCTGCATCCATGTGATTACATTCCATGAGCAATATGGAAGCAATTACATTACTTAAATCATTCTCTCAAAACGCATGCCTGCGTGGGATTGTGCACTCTTGAGCCAATGAAAACAGCAGCAGTGAAAGAAGACAAATAATATTCTGTTTGTTTGCTCCAGCGGACGGACTCTGGACCAAGTGTCATGAGAAGGCAGATAAGCTGGAGAAAGTGAAAAATGAGGCTCCTTTTTGCTGAGATTGTTACATGATGATAACTAATAGAAAAGAACGTGTATATGTGTATTGTTTTGTAAACCACTGAGATTGAACAGTAAGTTTTTGTCTGATTTGAAGTTTCATCATCATGATCACCAGTTTATTTTAATCACAAAATAAAATGTAAAAAGAAAATGTAGCAAATTGGAAGAATGGTGACCTTTTTTATGGCTTTAAATTACTCTCCGCGATTATCCGAGCAGCTACTGAAAAGGAGGCATTTCTCATCTCTCCGAAAGCCATGTATTAACAAACTTAGCCTATAACAATTACTTCACACAATAGTAAGACGGCTTGCCACGCCGACAGTGGCACGTTTTACTTTTCTTTTGCCATCAGTTTTTTTAACGAACGTGCTAATAGTATCTCTCAGTTGTTCCTCGTATTATTGAGTGTTGATATTATAAATTGGTTGATATTTGCAACTTCTATATGGCAAGTAGCTAAATTACATTGAAACTGCTTCTTTCCTCTTCACCACTCGATATTTTTTTAGAAATGGATGCAAAGAACACAAGCTTTGTAGACTATTGGGAGGTCTCGGTTAAGTCTTCTCATGTATTGGTGCTGTGATTTTTTTAAACCTTAAAAGCACGCACAGACAGACAAACATACAGAGTTTCTGCAGATTCTGCAGAGACATGAGAAAACGACATTATCTTTCCTCCATTTTATTATTATATATTACGCAACACCGTATCGAATCCCTAGCCAAGGACTTTATTTCAGTTGCTGAAGAATTGGATAGAGTGAAAAACGAAATAGAGAGTATTGGAGGAAAAGACAATTTCACCTTAAGTAACAAGAAAAGAAACGGATTGGGAAAGAAGCAGAATGATGTGGGCGTCATCGTTGAACTCTGTTAACGACGGTAATACGTCTTATTTATTATATCTTTAGATAACACCTCATGTCAAAAATGTTTTTCCATATTTAAAGAAAAATTATTGCAATAAATTGTCGTTTGATTTGTTGGTTTAGCTTGAAGCTCCATCCTATTGTTTTCCGCAAAATGTGTTCCCCTTGCCGGTCTTGCAGACGTTACCAAAGTAACAGCACTCACATGTTTGACTACCGTAATTGCCAGAGCAACAAGGCTTTGCACCTGGAGGGCACGAACAATAGCTGTTTGAACTGCATTTTGCACCTTGGTTGCACTAGTGATTCAAAAGAGCAATTAAAAACCATGATCATCATATCTTCATATGAAATTTATATATTTTTCACTCCTTACCCCACTTGTTTTTGATGGCAAGAGGTCAAGTACCAACAGCACTACAATTGTCGCTGTGGCAAGCTGTATGATTTTCATTTTTACAAATTCAAGTTGGAAATGAAGAGCTTGCGTGTTTCACAGTGTCCGATGTATACAAGAGATGTACAGCCTTTAACATTAGTGCACAGTATGATATAATGCATAAATATGAGCGAACATTTTATATACAGCGCAAACGAACGTAAAATTTTTTTCTGAAAAACAAGTTATGATCAAATGCGTGAAATTTATGTACTAGTCCAAGTGGCTGGCTTCCATTTCAAATTAAGTAGTAATAATATGAACCCATTTACTACCATCTGCATCTGGTAGTTTTGAAAATGTAGCGTCCATTTGCTTTCGTTTGATGACTCAAGCATGCATTGATAATAATAATAAGACTAATTACAATAACAGTCCAATAAAATTCAAATTCGGGAAATAATTCATTTACTTTAAATAACATATTAACTTGTGTAAGTGGTCATTTTTTATTATTTGCAAAATGATTTGATATGTGAACAGGAAATCTGTGACTACAATGGATGACAAGGTTAATGATCCATATTACTGAATACTCCATGCGTACAAGGGACGTAAATATTTGCAAAGTAAAAACATGAGCATAAAAAAACTTTTAATTTGTCTACAAAATAATAGGATGAATGTCTGGTTTACCTTTTTATTTCCATTACCTAAAAGAGTTACCTACAAGCACGTTCATGAAATGCAAGAAAAACATAATTAAAATGAAGTAAAAATCTGCAATGCGAATAATGGTCGACTCAGCCAGCCGTAGCTTTATAAAATGAAGTGAAACATTTATGTGAAACATAAAATAATGTCGAATTTTAGAATCGAAACAAAATACAACCTCGACATTGGCACATTTATATGCATACATCACACCTGACCGTGTTATAGCTGCCTAATTACAATTTCCAAAACAATTTAATGATCCAGCATTGACATATTCTCTTGCGTTGTAAATAATCATGTTATTTTAATTAGAGCGTTGGGCGTGCATTCAACAAGAAATTTAGACAATGTACTACACCGAGTGTGACTGGCATCTGAATTTGTCACCAGCGCAGCGTTATGCCACGCGCAGACGTATAAACCGACAAAATCGCTTTGCCTCGGTTTGTCCTTGCAAGGTCACAAAAAATAGCCTAAAAATAAATGCTGACATACCATTTCCACGAAGATGACTTGGATAAATAAATAAATTACTGAACCATATAAAAATATTGGAAACATTTCGTACTTGGAGGTAAGCGTTCATTGGCCACTGTAACAAAAGATTATTTTTCGTTATCTCTCCTTCTTGATGGATTTCACCGCACAAGAAGAGTGAGGCAATAAAAAATGACCACTTCCACAAGTTAATATGTTATTTAAAGTAAATGATTTATTTCCCGAATTTGAATTTTATTGGACTGTTATTGTAATTAGTCTTATTATTATTATCAATGCATGCTTGAGTCATCAAACGAAAGCAAATGGACTCTACATTTTCAAAACTACCAGATGCAGATGGTAGTAAATGGGTTAATATTATTAACTAAATAATTTGAAATGGGAGCCAACCGCTTGAACTAATATATAAATCTCACGCATATGATTATTACTTGTTTTTCAGAAAAAAACGTTACGTTTATATGGACTGCAGACTTCATAAAATGTTCGTGTATATTCAAGCATTATATCATACTGTGCACATCTCTTGTATACATCGGACACTGAAACACTCAAACTATTTCCTTCATACTTGAGTTTGTAAAAATGAAAACCATTCAGTTTGTCACAGCAACAGTTGTAGTGCTTTTGGTACTTGACCTCTTCCCATCAAAAACTAGTGGGGTAAGGAGTGAACAATATATATTTCAAATTTGTAAGACGTGATAATCATGTGTATTTTTCTTTTTCTTTTGAATCTCTAGTGTAACTCAGGAAAATCGTGCTCTTCAATCAGAGATTGCTCGTGCCCTAAAGGTGGAAAGCCTTGCTGCGTCCGCACTATCACTGGTGAACGTTGTGATTGCTGTACTGGAGGTGAAAACTGTCGAAATGACCCCAGTGAGCTAAGGAGCTATTGTGCACGATGGAAGTAACACAAAGATACACCCTTAAATGAAACCGATGAATCAAACAACACAATTTATTCCCAATATTTTCATTTTAATGTGGAAAACATTTATGACATGAAGTGTTACCTAAAGAAATACATTTATCGGTTGTAAGGCTTGTGCTGTCTTACTAATTACTAGTGTAAAAATGTCATTGCCAATGCCACTCTGATTAATATATACCTAATCTAGTCATATGCAGCTGCATTGCATGCAGTTGTAAGACAAAGGTTACCAGACTCAGGTAACCAGAGTATTATTTGTATTAAGCGCAGTAGATGAATCTGAAAGTGTAGACTGCACAATATGCAAAATGAGCGTGCCAAATGAGTAAAGGTGAAACAGATTCCGGCTTTCTCCTTCACAGAACGAAACATGATAAGGGAAAATGAGCACTTATGTATGTATTTAGTAGCCAAGTGGTTTATGTCAAGTATTCCTTCCTTCCCATCCGACAGTCGTAAAAGATCGTGGAACAATTACATAATTTGTCAATGGTGCGACAAGAAACAAAAAGTTTATTATAACAGCTTATAATACTACACAACATTGCATGAGTTATTATGTGTGCATATTTTTTATCCTCGCCTCCAATAAAATGAACTTTGAATATAAAGAGAGATAGAGCTCAATGGAAATGAAAATACTATTGGAACGTCTCGGTAAAGTCTTCTCATGGATTGGTGATGTAATTTTTTTAGATCCTTAAGTCATCCAAAATGTCAGTTTATAATAAGTTGTATGTAACAGCTTTAGTAAGCAAAACTTTCAAAAGAAATGGGAATTTGCACGCCTTGACTTTAACCTAGTTCATTAGAAGATAGTTAATGAATTTATGTGTTTGCTACAATGTTGAGCTCAACAGGTTGTTGTACATATATATAACATGAAGATACGCATTATACCGTATTTTTCTACATTCGTGGTTCATTATCAAATATGCGTACCGAATTAGTTTGTCATACCCAACAGAAAAATTTTTGCAAGTTAAATAATTTTGGCAGTGTGGAAAAATTTGTAAAAAAGCTAGTACTGCTTGAAATGATGTATGAGAAGACCTTTAAGTTAAAATGGCACAGCAACGGATTTGCGACAAAACTCTGTCTGGACTGGATTAATGTACAATGAAATGGAACAAATTGGACTGCCACTTCTCCAGAATGATACAGGAGACATAGACTGACGCGTTAAACGGTAATACGTGTAATTCATTATTTCTCCAGATAACATCTCATGTTAAAAATGTTTTTTACATTTAAAGAAAAATATTTGGAATAAATTGTCGTTTGTTTCGTTGGTCTAACTTAAATATTATCATCCTTAGGTAATGTGTTCATCACAAATGACGCGACTGCTTCCGCCAGATCTTGCGAACAGCAGTCACATTGTAGAGGACCGTAAAAGTCAACACAACAAGGCAATTCACCTCCAGGGCACGAGCAATCTTCTTCATTGTAGCATTTTGAACCTGGAGTGCCTTTGTGGTGACACTAACGATTCAAAAGAGCAACTAAAATACATGGTCATTGTCACATCCTCTTACAAAATTGAAATATACATTTTTCACTCCTTACCCCACTTGCTTTTGATGGGAAGAGGTCTAGCACCAAAAGCACTACAACTGTCGCTGTGGCAAGCTGGATGATTTTCATTTTTACAAATTCAGGCAGGAAATTAAGAGTGTGTATATTTAAGTGTCCGATGGATGCTAGAGATGTACAACCGTTGACATTCGTGCACAGTATAAAATAATGCATGAATATGCGCCAACATTTTATGGGAACCTCAAATGGGGAAATAATTCATTGACTTTAATTGGCATACTAAATTATATGTACGTGATCATTTTTTTTATTATTTGCAAAATGGCAAGACGTCTGAGCTGGAAATCTGTGACTACAATGCTTGGCAACGTTAATATTCATATTAACGAGTACTCATAGGTACAAAAAATGTAAATATTTACAAAGTAGAAATATGCACATAACACAACTTTTTTAATCTGTCTACAAAATAATAACACGAATTTCTGGTTTCCCTTTTTATTTCCATAAAAAATTGAGCCAATAAAATAATAAAATGATTACAAAATCAGCATATTGATCCAAGATGTGTTGCACTGACTGACACTGGATTAAACGACAGCAGCCAGCAGTTGTAAACAATGAAGTGAAACATTTACGTGAAACATAAAATAATGTCAAATTGGTGAATCGAAACAAAATACAACCTCGACATTGGCACATACATATGCATTCACGTCACAGCTGAGCGTGTTATAGTAGCTTAATTAAAATTTTCAAAACTATTCAATGATCCAGCATGTTCACGTGCTTTATAACTAGTCGTGTTATTTTAACTACCGCGTTGCGCGTGGATTCGACAAGAAATGAAAGTGTACTATACTGAATATACTTGGCGTCTGAAATTGGCATCAGTGCAGTATTCTTCCACGCGCCCGTACAAACCGGCCAATTCGCTTTGCCTCGGTTTGTCCATATATCAAGTAAATAATTTTCTACAAGGACGAACCGTGTGATATGAGATGTTATAAAATTTGACGAAAAGTCTGCAGTGCTCATAAAATCTAGAGATGGTAAAGTCGTGACTGAACAAGTTATTAAACTTAGAAATAGAGATAATTTTACCCACGGTTCAAAAATTCATAACTAAAACTGCCCTGTTTACTTTGCTCTTAAAGACACCAATTTTTACAACGAAAATGATGACATGTGGGCATCTAACCTAAAACATTGAAATGAAAAAAGAATATTCCGCACTTGACTGTTGCAAGCTGCTGCACGTTTTCATTATTCATTAAACCCTCGCAACAACTTACACAATAGGTGTATACGAAATGAGCACAATAAGCAGTATCTTTTAAGCACGGTTTTCTATCGAGGCAATAGTATCAAGAGTGACCCTTCCTGTCACAGCTTAAGCTTGTCCATTTTCCAAAGTCAACTTGATTTCAATACAACGGTAGGGTATGCAATAACATGCATAATTTTTTAGTATTGATTAATTGATTATTTAGGTGCTGTGTTTATCTAGTCTTTCACATCATCTCCAGCCCCTTCTCCTGCGCCACCTCCCCCAATCTCCCCCTGGGGTTCTCCCACCTGGACCCAGTCGCTCAACTTATTTTCAAGAAATACTCCGCTGTTCAAACTGTGTCTGGAGTCACTCAAGCTTATCCGAATGCTCTCTTCGATTTCCTGGTCCTCATCCACCGCCAAGGTCCCTCCCCCAAACTCGTTCTCAATCTCGGCCCTCGGAGGTCCCCACTTAACTTCCTTCTCCTTAAAGTCAACCTATACCCATTCATCTCAACAACCAAATCACTTTTTTGTGTAGGGGTTCCCTCCAACACCCTCCCCCAGCGCACCAAAACTCGGCTGAGTCGGGGTCACGTCACCATCATCACCTCCTTCCCCCGTTCAACTGCCACGTCATTCTTTGTTAGAGATACTCCTCCATCGACCGCTTTGGGCCCCCCTTGCCTTGGAGGGAACCCATTTTTAGCTTATTTTTGTTTTTTTTTGCGCACCATGAAAATACGCATGCATGGTCCCCCGGACGCCCCGAAGATCACAATGTGTGATGGGACACTCAAGGGAATAGTTAGAGAACCTGATGCCACTTCGGCGCCTCGTGAAACTGTACCGACGTCAAAAGTAAATGGGCTCGCATGGATTCGTTGGAGGGGAGATCAGTTCCAACAACCCAACCATTGACTCTACAAGTATAAGAAAATGAATGTGACAACTTTCAAAGGACATGGAAACTGTCACTACGGCTTGACCAATGGCAATGAATCATGATGATTCATCTACTTCTACGTGGAGTTGCCTGTGGTGAGCCTAAATTAGAGGTGATGGACCCTTGACAAATTGTCATTAAAAGGCATAAGACGGAGGTGAAATCGAGGCTCCCTTTTGCTGATATTGTTCCATGACAGCTAATAAAAAACTGCTTGTATGTGTTCATTGTTTTGTAAACTACTGAGATTGAAAAGTAGTTTTTTAAAAAGTTTCATCTACATCAGTTACTTCACACAATAGCAAGAAGCCTTGCCACACCGACAGTTAGTAAAAAATCATGCATGCAGTTTATTGCTAATCCTATAGCCTTGTGTATGCAAGTTAAATTAGCATTAGTAATGAAATGAGCAACGTAAATCATTATTTGCTCGATTCAAGGTGTTGATGTCATAATGCCCCAGAATGAGAAATGATCTTTAGGAAGATCCTTATTTTCGCATTTAGCACGTTTTACATTTCGCATGGCATTAGTTTCTTTAAACAATCAACCTGCTAATATTATATCTCTCAGTTATTCCTCGTATTATTGCAGTGTTGATATTAAATTGGTTGGTATTTGCAGCTTGTATATGGCAAGTGGCTGAATAAAACTGAAGTATTTCCTTCCTTTTCATCACCCGATAATCATTATTTAAGAAATGGGATGCAATGAACACAAGCTTCGTAGACTATTGGAGGGTCTCGGTTAAGTTCTCTCATGGATTGGTGTTGTAATTTTTTTAAATCTTAAAAGCGCTCACAGACAGACATACATACAGATTTTCTGCAAATTCTGCAGAGACATATCACAACGACATTTTCTTTGCTCCATTTTATTATTCTAAATTACGCAACACCGTATCGCATTGTTTGCCAACGACTGTATCTTAGTTGCTGAATAATTGGATATAGTGAAAAACGAAATAGAGAGTATTGAATTGAAGGAAAAGGCCATTTCACCATAAGTAATAAGAAATAGAAACGGATTGAAAAAGGAACAGAATGATGTGGACGTCATAGTTTCACTCGGTTAACGACGGTAATATGTATAATTTAGTATTTCTTTAGATAACACCTCATGTTAAAAATGTTTTCCCCATTTAAAGGAATAGTTCGAATAAATTGTCGTTTGATTCGTTGGTTTAACTTATAGCTCCATCCTATTGTTTTCCGCAAAATGTGCGCTCCTTGTCTCGCTTGCAGACTTTACCAAATGTACAGCACATACATGTTCGACTACCGTAAAAGCCAGCGCAACAAGGATTATAACCGTTAGAGCACGAGCAATCGCTGTTTGAATTGCATATTGAAGATTGGTTGCACTAGAGATTCAAAAGAGGAAATAAAATACATGACCATCATATCTTCGTACGAAATATATATATTTTTCACTCCTTACCCCACTTGTTTTTGATGGGAAGAGGTCCAGTACAAAAAGCACTACAATTGCCGCTGTGGCAAGCTGAATAATTTTCATTTTTACAAATTCAGACAGGAAAGTAAGAGTGTGTATATGTCAGTGTCGTATGAATGCTTAGAGATGTACAACCGTTGACATTCGTGCACAGTATGAAATAATGCATGAATATGCGCCAACATTTTATGGGAAACTCAAATGGAAAAATAATTCATTGACTTTAAATGGCATACTAAATTATATGTACGTGATCACTTTTTTATTATTTGCAAAATGGCAAGACGTCTGAGCTGGAAATCTGTGACTACAATGATTGGCAACGTTAAAATGCGTATTACCGAGTAAAGGATGTAAATATTTACATACAAAGTAAAAACATACACATAACATAACTTTTTTAATCTGTCTACAAAATAATAACACGAATTTCTGGTTTGCCTTTTTATTTCCATAAAAAATTGAGCCAATAAAATAATAAAATCAATAATGCCGAATTGGTGAATCGAAACAAAATACAACCTCGACATTCGCACATTCATATGCATTCACGTGACAGCTGAGCGCGTTATAGTAGCTTAATTAAAATTTTCAAAACAATTCAATGATCCAGCATTTACATTTTTACGTGGCTTGTAACTAATCGTTTAATTTTAACTACCGCGTTGCGCGTGGATTTGACAAGAAATTTTGAAAGTGTACCATACTGAAAATGCTTGGCGTCTGAAATTGTCATCAGTGCAGTATTCTTCCACGCGCAGAGGTGCTATGAAACCGACCAATTCGCTTTGCCTCGGTTTGTCCATATATGAAGTAAATAATTTTCTACAAGGACGAGCCGTGTGATACAAGATGTTATAAAATTTGACGAAAAGTGTGCAGTGCACATAAAATGCTTCATAATATCTGGAGACGATTAAGTCGTGACAAATTATTAAACGCAGAAATAGAGATAATTTTACCCAGGGTTCAAAAATTCACAACTAAAGCTGCCCTGATTACTTTTTTCTTAAAGAAACTAATTTTTACAACGAAAATGATGAGACATAAGGGCATCTAACCTAAAAATTGAATTTAAAAAAATAATATTTCGCACTTGACTGCTGCAAGCTTGTCAGTATCAATTAAGCACGGTTTTGAAATGATGATGATGAAAGATGAATTTGAAAGTGTAGTAGACTGCACAATAAGCACAATGAGCGTGTCAAATGACAAAAAGTAAAAGTGACTCCTGCTTCATACTTCACGGAACGAAACATGATACAAAGGAAAAGGTGCACTATGTATTTAGTAGTCAAATAATTTATGTCAAGTATTCTTTTCCATCCGACAATCGTAGAAGAACGGACAGTAAAAACGCAATTTGTCAACGGTATGACGAGAAGAGAAACAAATAGTTTATAATAACAGCTTCTACTACTACACTGGATAGCATCGTGTTCACTTACGACTAAAGCATTTATTATGCATTTATTGACTTGATGGTATCATTTATTTCTGCTGAATGGATAATAATAAATAATAATAATAATGCATTAGCACTACGATACACTATGCTCAATTATTGTTCCACAGCCGGAAGTTATTAATATGAAATGGTTTAGATGGAAAACAATACATTTTGGTCTGTAAAAACAGTAGTAGTATTTATAGTGATCACGAATTACAATTTGATATGTAACATTACGGGCGTTGTTCGCCGAATATGACGACGCTTCCAACGCTTCCTGCAACTTAATAAGTTCTCATTGACGTGTCCTTTGAAGTATGTACACTGGCATACGATAATTTGGTAGACTTCTACGAAAAAGAAAATTGCTCCCACAGAAATACCTATTCCCAGCGCAAAGAAAATGACACTTGTGTTTGAACTCAAAGTTATTTTAAATTCGGCCAGATTCTCAACATCATCGACTTCATCGTCTCCAATCAGCGTTCTTTCTTCTGCTTGGAAGCGATAGCGCTTACGTGCGCTGACCAAATCATTCCAATAATTGTAGATCCCGGAGAACCAAATTGCTTTGAATCTTCCCAAAATCCAAGGATCTCCCCAAAGGGCAAACGCGAGCCCAACGTTATGCGCGATAACGTCCTGGTCACTCCTTGAGAAAATGGGCTGTGAGTTGGACGATGATTTCGTTTTCAACACTTCTCGCCGAAACTCGTCTTCCAACTCATTCAGCGCATCTGACCACGCGACCACAGCCTTTTTTCTGCAGTCTTGATTCATAATCCCTCTTAACAGCTCATGTATATTTGACCAACTGGTTATGTGGTGAGCTGAGTGAGCGATTTTTTCAAGAACCGATTCCTCCTCCGTCCCGTTAGCCACGAATGGCTCTATTGTCTTGTCGAGAAAGTATCCAAATTCGCAGTTTGCTACAAACTCTTGCAAATGTCTGTCTTTCTTTGTTTGCTGCGTTATATTTTCCTTTGGATATTTTAGCTTCCTGAAGAATACGTCTAGCGAATATCGCACAATTAACGTGTAATCCCTCTCCAGGATATCGTTAAAGGACTTGTAGACGACAGTCTTCTTTGGAGCGGTCAGCTCCCCGATATTGTCGCCCTGGTAGAAGTAGCCAATTAAAAAAATGCAAACCGTCCACAGCTGAACGCAATATTTCAACCGAGTGCCGTGCCTCTCCGTGCCTTGAAATAGAAAAACCCTTATCACTGCAAGCGTCGTTACAAAATAGTTGCGCAAATGGCCGCCAATGCTCAACTTTTGTTTGGACTTTGGTTTATCTAGATGATATGCAGACACCATTAGGGCGAAGACACCAGCAATAAGTAGCCAAGTTGGCGCGTCGAATGCAGAAACGTAGCCTTGAAAGGAGATCCCCTTTTCGATGTAGCCGCCATCACAAGTGAGATATTGTATCGAAACCTTGTCCGTAATTAAGTTGGATCCCCAGCTAACGTCCATGAATATTGCTGGCAAGGAGAACCAGAGCTCGCGTCCGGCAATTTGGACAGGTTGGGAATTATTTTGGGGAACTGCGGCCCAATATACTTGCAAATTGTGATCGTTCCTTGAGCTTGATTCCGTGTTAGTTATAGCGCCAAGGTTGCGATCATATGTGAACAAATGCACCTTTGTATTTAATATTTTGTCAAGGTCAGAGTAGCCACGGGTGATTATGCTTTGGACTGTATCCAGTCCATTTTTCTTCCAGTTTGAACGGAAATTGCAGTACTCACAATACGCATATATTTGAGGTTTAGGGGATCGTTGTGTATTCGTAGTTGACGACACGGTGACGAGTATTTTGTGGGGAAACATTTGATTTAGGTCACGCACAAGGCTGGTGGTTCTAAGGAATTTCTGAGCCAGATTCAAAATCCCATTTGCTTCATCCTTCTGAGCGTTGGCTTTGAATAAATATATATACAAATCATACGGCCGGCTAAATCCCTCGCATATTGATTTGGAGCGCATTGGATTCTTAATGAAGTCCACCAAGAGCTCCTCAGATAGCCAGTGGTTGAGAAGGTACCTATTTAGAAGTGTGATCGTGTACTCCATCCACCATAATTTCCTCAGATTTCGTGTCTTTTGGTTGAAAGGGTACATGTAAACGTGTAGAATACTTTTCCATCCTGACTGAACACGAGTAGCTGCAGCAGTGTGAAATTTGTTGTTTCCCAATTTATCCCAAACTTGGTCGTAGCTCTGTAATGGAAGGAGTTTAGAAACTTCATTAGGTCTTGGGGTCGATACTACAGCGGTTATATACTTTAAATCCATTGTGAGATCGCATCCATTTGGGTTGAAGAAGTGGACCAAAATGGGAGCCATTTCAGGAAATATAAAATTCCGAAGTGCAGTGGTGACCAATGTAGGTCCATTGATATGATTTGCATTTATACAATGCTGACGATATTTTGTCGAATTGGCTAAAACAGGAATGAGCGGAAACTGAAGGACGAAGAAAATTTCGATGGGAATCAAGAAAGGAGACATTTTAAAGTTTAACACCACATAAGCCAAAATGATTACTAAACTGTCGCGTTGAATTAAGTATAGCGTGTCGCGTTCAATGTTTCTATAATAGAGGTAGTATGGAATACGGAAACCTTTTGCTGCTTCCTATTCTGCCAATTTTTCATTTCCTGCAAGTTTCCTACAAATTTCATGCATTTAGTTAGTTATA